>JAXCGZ010017366.1:22500-40000 GCA_037179515.1 Halocaridina rubra | reverse complement strand
TGATGCGTAGCCCTCATAGCACGACCCTCCTGGCTGCTGAGAGCGTTAACAGCTGCTAGGGCTCCAGAGACAACAGTTGGTGGAAGTGAAGTAGTAAAAATAAATCCAGCAGCATAACTTCGTATCATATCGACTAAGGCTCCGTTCCCTGCTATGTACCCACCTATATTACCAAATGCTTTCCCTGAAAGCAAAAATAAAAACATGAGGCATTTACAATAATAAATATAATTCCAAATCATATCTTCATATTAGTACAATAATTAGAAACTGGTGACACTATAAGGCTTCAAGTTGCAACATTACGTTTGCACTAATAAGCATCTGTAACTTTAATGCAGTTTATAACTGTAAATGCATGTTACATATATGGTATATAATTTCCCCTTTGAATATGATCTAATTAAATGTTGCAAATACGATTGTTCACAATTTTTTTTATTGACTAAGAAAAGGTGGAGCTTCTATCTGCACTTACGAATATGCAAAAAGGAAATACTATAATGCATTCAAAAAGTTTCAAATCTAACGATTCAACTCAATTTCCTGATATATCATGTCAACATTTATATATTCACTTTTATAAATATGGAATTTGTAAAGATGAGAGTGGTAATACTTCAGGGAATAAAATTTATAAACTGATATTTAAAACAAGCATAGGCTCCAAATGATATTGTTGATGATTAAAAGAATACTCTAATACTACACTACATATATACAACTTCCACACTTATAAACTATACCATCTACTTGACACATGAAAACAACTACTAAATGGCAAAGCTGAGAAATGAAGGGAGATGAATCCACTAAAAAAGAAAACAAAAGAGAATAAAAGTGGTAGAGGTAAGGCAGGGTTCTTTTTGAGGTCATACATTGAACAAAATATAATATGGGCTATCCTTTCAACAAAATATTCACCACTAAAAGTCTCTGAAAATACAGGGATGTTAAAAGTCTCAACAGTATATAAGGATTCCATTGAAGCTCATTATGGAAACATTGCTACAAATTAGTAACGAAAGTTTTTTAAGTTTTGCATCTAAACTGGGAAAAAAGGAAGTGCTTGTAATTTATTAGTTTGCTTGTTAAAGGGAAAACAAAGGCATAACACAAGCAGTAAGTCAAAAAAATCTAAAAGTACATAAAAAATCAAGAAACTTTTGAAAAAAATAACCATTTTCTAATTTCACTTTAATTCTTTATGAAATAACATTAGTATTCTGTGCGTAACACAACATTAAAAATTTTTTTAAATGTTTCTGAATCAGCACCTCCTCAAATTCGAGTCACAAGCTGCCAATATCTACATACAGAGTAAAACTGCAGAGTTTTGTAACATCATGAAGTCTGCTTACCTAGAGTGCCCGAAACAATATCTATTTTATGGTGAAGTCCATCTCGATCTGCAATGCCAGCTCCATTTTCACCATACAGACCAACAGCATGCACTTCGTCAACAAAGGTTATTGCTCCATATTTGTGAGAAACCTTAAAAAACAAAGAAAAGCATAAAAGTCAACAAGGGTTATGAATAACTGGAGATTTAAAAGTTATTCTTAATATCTTTCGATTCCACACATCAAATTCATTGTAAATTTATAATAAAAGCCAAACTCTTGCGAAAATAGGAAATACTGTACATATGTCATAAATGATTTTAATTAAAAAGCACGTGCTCCTGTAGGTATTATACTGCAACTATCGTGCAATATATATATATATATATATATATATATATATATATATATATATATATATATATATATATATATATATATATATATATATATATATATATATAATATATATATATAAAATATATATATATATATATATATATAAATATATATTTATTTATGAGGAAGAGGGGCAAGAATACTTCCTCCATATTCCCCTGCATGTTGCAAAAACCGACTAAATGGAGCCGAGGGAATGGACTAAGAATTCCCTCCATTTAATTTTCTTCCCACAAAGGCAAGGGATTTTGATTCGGCTCAGGCATCCCTTTATAAGGGAGAATATAGCTCTTGTATATTGAGATTATATAAGAAATCTAAAGAATTCACTGAAACATCTCATTTTCTCAAAGAAACCCTACCTTTTACTTACGGAGGTTTCAAAGAGCCGAAAATACGTGTAAGAATTAATGGCTAAAGGTACTGTGCACATACCAGAATACTGAGAATTCAAAGTTAATGTCAAAAGCTGTTACATAAGAGTAGAAAATGTTAATAAAAATATATAAGCTAAATATTTTCTAATGAAGATAGCACATTTCACTTAAGCCTGCAATGTGGTTGAGACAAGAGTTATGATTTGCCCTTCCTTCCAACTCTAATCAGTTGCGTTGTAACACAAAAAAGAAATTCAAGGCAAAAGAACTGCCAGCTCCTCTCTTCCATACCTTTTTCGTTACTTTTTAAGAGATGAAGAGCAAAGTAGGACGAGATTTTTTCTCTTCTCCAATCAAGACTATAAGCTATTTTCATGGGATGCTATGTAAATAGAATTTTCTCTCCCCTAATACTAAGGACAAGCTATCTACATACAAACAATGGCCACAATCCCAATTGTAATTGGATGTGGCCGAGTCAAAGCACGCATATATTCATCCTTCCATTTTCAACTATGTTTCAGAATGTTAACATATCCATTTTTCTTCTCACAAACAAGCTGTGATTCTCCTTCCATATTCTCTAACTCGTTCCACAACCACACACATTTGAGTTATTTGTCCCCAGCCATAGGTGAAAGTAAGAAGAAATTGCAGAGTAACAGAAAAAAGAAAGATTGAAATATAGGAGGCAGAGGAATCACGGCTCCTCCATTGGAATGAGCCCATCCATTTAACAAAGGACAACCTAAATACATATAAAATGCACATTAAATCTAGGACTGCACTGAATCAAGAGACCTCTAAACTTAAAAGCATTTTATACCTGTATAAGTATCTGTAGCTTTAATGCATTTTATACCTGTATATGCATGTTACACACATGGTATATAATTTCCCCTTTGAATATGATCAAAATAAATGCTGAAACTACAATTGTTCACAACTGATATAGGAGAATGCATTTGCTTTAAACAAAATGAGGTAAAAGTGTACAATATTCAACATTTAGTGTTGCCAGTGTTTTACGACTATCACTACGATAATGCCAATCACTGCAAGTAAGAACCTAATAAGGTGAGAATTATAGGGTTCAGAAGGCTGATATACTCCTCTGTGAATTAATTCTCATTGCATCTCTTATGCAAAATAAAACTGAATTGGCAAGAACTAACGGTCCAAAGATGATTAAAAAATAAAACAATAATGACAAAGAAATTAATAGCAAAAATATTCAAATTATCTGCTACTGATATACAGTTTTATAAAAACTAACCAGAGTGCATCAGAATAACTTACATCACACAGCTCCTCCAAAGGGCACACAGCACCAGTCATGGAATGAACAGTTTCAAAAGCAACAATCTTTGGTATAGAGACATCCACAGATTTCAAGAGTTCTTCCAGATGCTTAGGGTCATTGTGGCGGAAAATATGCTTTGGTGCTCCTGAATTACGAATTCCTTGGATCATTGAAGCGTGATTTCCTTCATCCGAGAATATATGACAATCTGATAAAAGAAAAAAATTAATGAAATTAAAACTACAGTACTATTCAAGACATTTAATGTTTCTTTTAATCTTATTTTATAATGGACTGGCTTTTTCTAAAAGACATTATGATAGGCCACAATGATCCATTTTACGTGATGGACTCCCTTTTCTACTAAGGGGTAGGATGGTGCCTTCATTCAAAGGACTTTGGTTTTGGCAAGTGAGACAGTTACCTTGAGAGAATCCCCTTTCTAACCTCAGACCATTGCAGGTCTCAAACCAATGACCTTACGAACAGTCGAGCACGTTGCCAACCCAGCCATGGCGATGATGAGACAATAATATTAAGAGAAAAAAAATATTCTACCCTTTAGCTTTCTAATTTAATTTATTGATTCAGAGACATACTTGCACATACCTTATATAAAGAACAAGATCAAGCCAGTCTCTATTAATTTGTATATCTATACAGGTGTTTTCAGTAAATTTAAGGTAAGTTATCAAATCTCCTACATTGCTTTGTTCATCCAATAATAAGCAGAGTGCAATACTGATGCTCCCCTACTTCCGAACAACCAAGTTACAAACAATATCCTACCCATTATCTACCCATGTATTGATGTATTACTGTAATGTACTGTATTATTACATTATTAATACTGCATTAAATTTCATTAATACATTATACTTTTTGTTTTATGTAGTAATTAAGTGTCTTTAGCCTAAGTACTCTCCACAACTGCATATGTATATACTGTACAATACTGCACTTTTTTTTTACCTAAGCACAACTTACAAACAATTATATATATGAACTGGATTCTGGAGCCTAACTCGTTTGTGAGTTGGAAAGTGTCATTATATGTGGATATTCTAGAGCACTGATATTCATTTAGTAACATTATTTCAGATTAAACGAGCAAAGTCTTTGAAAAGGAGGGAAGCTTAAAAGAGTAAACTGTCAACAACTGAATGCCAATACATATACTATATGCCAGACAGTATTCTATGCAAAACAGTATGGGTATTAATCAGCAGACTTAAAACACAAAAAATATGTAGTCCATATAAGTGAGGAAAAGTTTACATACCAGAAGCACGAGAGGGTTGCATAGAATAAAATGAGCTGGTTTGAAATGAACATTAATTCTTGATCGTAACATACAATCAATGAATGACACCAAGCCCATATAATGGGACCAAGATTAAGTGATGAATAGCTGAGGCTCAGCTTTGTAACAGACTGTTGAGTGGGCTAAATCATATTTTGTAGTGCTTTAAGCTTATGAGAACTACAGAGATGTAAAAGTCAAATCTGTTAATTTGTTATAATCACTTGTCTTTTCGGTTGTCTGTGGCCTCCTTACTACATGACCAAGGAGATATTGTTCAAGGCATTGAAGGAAATTGTGCAGCCATATACAGTCCGCAAAATGAACACTTTCCTTGGAAGAATGGTATGCTGTATGGTTCTGATGAAGTAAAGGTAGTAAACAAAACTAATTTTCCCTAAAAAAATTAATAACAGTACTTCTTATAAGGTGGTTGCTCTGATATTTTGAATACTGTCAATAAACTTTAATGTTTCTTCAGAGATGATATCAACAAAAGAATCAGAGAGAAAGAGAGGCACTAAAAACCAGATCACATATATTACAACATTTTATGTCTGACCGCCAAATACAAATCAATGCTATCTGATTTATCACAAAACTTTCACGACCTTACAGTTGGTTATTCCATAAAGCAATAATATACTGATAAACTTGATGCCCAGAGCCTGAAATACTCACATGCTAAGCAGAATTCATATTATACTACTTTCAACTTTACAGAATGTGAAATCTCTGTCAATAATGTGGAACAATATGGCCATCCCTTTGTCAAGGTTTCATAGCTATATTTCTATACAAAAATGGAAGGAAATAGTCAACATACTATGCTTGTATATTCCTCTCAAAATGTTGACAAGATTGGCAACTCTTTGACTGGGCATATTAAAAAAATACATTCCTATGCATGAGGATGATAAGGAATCCCTTCGAAGGTAAGTTCAAAGATAGGACACTTGATGGTGATCTCCAAAAGAGGAAATACTTAGCAGCAATGGTATTTTGTATTGTACTGCTCATACATGCTCCGTCCTATGTATGCCATTATTGGTTGCTTGAATTTGCTTATCAAGTTTATTTAATTTTATAGAAGTATTCACAAGATACAAATAAAATGCAATTATGATAAAAATTATTTTTTGGGGGGAGGATGGCAGGTTATGTAACAAAGTCTGAATTTTCATCACTAACGGATTACTTCAGCCAAAGTAATGTAAGGATGTCATCTGACATCGTTACATTACATTACATTGTTATGATTTTAGTTGGGTTAACTGAAATCACGTTTCACTGCAATTCATCCGTAATAACTATGACAATTCTGAAATCATTCCATACAAAAAAAATATAGCAATATCAAAAATTAAAAGTATATTTTTCACAAAACTAATATGGCAGTTTTCCTCTCGTTCCATTAAGTACTTAAGGGTCATAAGAATATTTTGAAATTTACCTGGTAATGCTTTAGCCAAAGTAAAGAGAGTGGAGTCGTTAGCAACATAGCAGGAAGTGAAGAGTAAAGCAGCATCCTTCTGATGAATTTCTGCCAGCTTTGCCTCCAAAGTTTCATGCAAAACAGTATTGCCTGATATATTACGGGTCCCTCCAGCACCAGCCCCATGCTCCTCCAAGGCTTTCTTCACGGCAGATCGTACGCTTTCATGGCGCGACATTCCTGAAACATTCATTTGCATTAGGATTATATTTCACAACTGGTCGAAAATTAAAACTGAATATGAAAGGTAATAAAAGCCATTGGAAAAGATCAGTACTGCAATACAAAAGGTGCTATCAATCCTTCAAGAGCATACCAGAGGGTAAAATTGATTATAATTACCCTCTAACAAGTCATCATCAAGCATGCTTCACTGAGAAACTAAAATAATAATAATAATACAAATATTAATAAAAATAAATACCTAAAATGCCAAGTAATACATAGGGTCCCAGTGGCATATGTTCCTAGTCCCTGTCAAACCAACAATTTAATAAAATACTTCTTTGGAAATGAAAGGTTACTGGCAACATCATTCTTTTCACAAGCTCAGGGATGCTATTATGAAGATACAAAGTAATGGAATGTTGCTTTACACACGAAATATAGAACTGCTTGGGTAGGAAAAAGAAGGGAGGTATAAATAGAAAACATACTTCATATTTGAGACCTACTAAGGTAACCAGCCTTATCAGACAAGATAATACTTTCCAGGTGAAAGAACTTGGTACTTTTGAAGGTGTTTGCAAGATACATTATTGGTAAAATTAAAAACAAAAATTAATGTCTTACCCAAATAATCATTGGAGCACCATACAGTGATGTCCTTTTCTCCCCAGGAATATTCCTTGGCTTTAGGGAACTGATCAGCAATACGAGCAACTTTCTTGAATACGCGATAGGAGTGGTCAGCTTTCTTGCGGGCAATTTGCTCTTGAAAGAAATCATTGTAAGGGAATGCGGCTGTTCCAGTTTCTGAAATATAGCATAGTGTTTGGTAAAACTTTGTGATCTACAGATGTAAGCTTTAAAATTGAAGTTAAGGCTTCGATGCTTCAACGTCTTATATCAAACAAACATGGAATACATAACATGGAATACAAATATTTCATGCACGAAGCATACTAAACAGTAATAATATTTGTCTTTAGCATAGACGATAAGATAGATTATAAAATTCAAATATGTAAGTTTATTCACTAACCACCAGCAAGTCATTACAATATCAACTTAAAAATTTTTGCTAACAGAAAATACATACACTCTTGTAAAGCTCACTTCATGTTTTGAATTTAAATGTGAAAAAATCATGAAATCATACTGCACTTACGAAATATGAATACCTTACATGATAAAAAGAAGAAAAATTATTTACACACATGCAATGAAAATATTAACTCTTAGTTGCAAGCAAATACAGTCTAAACAATCCAGTAAATTAAATAAAATTTCTCGCATATTACTTAAAAATTTTCAAAATAAAAGTTAGCTTAGTATAAGAAGGGTGCTTTTACACTCTACAGCAAGCACTGATGGGGGTTTACAAACAATGAGTACCCCTACTGCTTTGTACATCCAAATAGCAGGCACATTGATGTCGAATTCTCCTACCTTGTGCTTTGTTAACTACATTTTCAGTGATATCCATTGATGCCAAAAATGGGCATTTGCCCTGGTTTTTCTGCACTGTCTCTTGCTCAGAGGGGCCTGAGTAAGGCCAGTGAAAAGGATAGTGTCAATATCATATTTTAAGAAACGACAGCTTTTTAATTCTCATCTTATGATAAATAATTTAATTAGAATCATTATCAATTATTATCTCAATAATTCATAACTCAAGTCATGACAGAAAATCTATGTATAATTCAAAAGCTTTTAATACCCAAATATCGAATGAACCATATATTTTTTAATATATTTAGAAATTTAATTTTCATGTATGGCTAATCTTTGTATTACCATAAGATTTTGTTATTTGTTGAGTCCATTCATCTTATGATCAAATACAAAGTGAAAGCATCATTACATACAAGTACACTATATGTCAGACAGATCTATAGAACCACAGAATAAGAATAAGAAAGGGCTGAAAAGTCCTGTGTAATTTCGTATTATATACACGACAGGACCGATAATTGCTGTGTTCTACTCAACATATCATTTGTGTTCGTGATCAGTGAAAATATTTACATACGCTTGACATATATTTTGAAGCATAACTGCAAGATTGTAAGACAAGACATTGGTGATAATATACTACAATTAATGCTTCACTGTACCTGTTTCTCTAGCAGCCAAATTAATGACATCCTCTTGCACTTCCTTGCTTGCTTGTTTCACAAGGTTCTCACTTGACAGAAATGGACACTTCTTCTCACCCTCTGCTGAAATATAATCATATGATTAATACAGTATTACATATTCTCACTTTCAATGCCACTATCCATATAAATACAGTACAATACTGTACACTATGCATTCCTTCTATCCAGCTTTACAACATTTACAAGGCACCTAGCGTTCAGCATAACATCAGGGTATAAAGAAATACTGTGCATACTAGCTACCCATAGATATCACATACTATAAAAAACCTGTATTGAATCTCCGAAGACAAACTACCCAACAAAGAGATTTCATTTTACAGAAAATATACTTTTAGGAATTAATGAGTAAATATTACTATAAAAGAAAGAAATACAATATTTATATATACAGTGGTGACCCCAACCCATGAACGAACCAACCCACGAACACAATTTTGAAAAAAAAAATTTACCCCAACCCAAGAACAAAATCCAACCCACGAACATACGTGTTGGCCAAGCCACCACGTGTCCCACTCTCCTGCTCTCAGTTCTGCATTATTGCCTGCGCTGTGTGGTTTGTTCATGATCTGTTCATAGTTCTTGTTTTATTTTCCATTGTTTTATCATTCATATAGCCCTTATCATGGCTCCTAAAAAAGTTAAGTGTTTGTGATATTGGAGGACTCTCCTTCCAAAAATTAGTCCACCTCCACCACCATCCATGTATGCCAGCAACAATCGTTCGCAAAGGTAAATACAGTACTGTTTCTTAACTACGTTATTTTTTTTCCCTACAGTAAGTACTCTTTCCTACTGTATTTGTTATTAGTGGGAGAATGTAACGACTTTTGCTAAGTGTTGGACTTTGCTAAGTTATACTTGGTATCAACTAGTGTATATTGTATACCTGAATATGTACATGTTTTACTTTAATAGAGTAGAATTTCTTTCTATTATTAAAGTAATTTTCCTTTTACAGATAAAATACATTTAACCTGTATTATATTTCACGTTTTTAGAGACTAAAAAAATATTAAAATGAATATCTATTGTGACCAGGAACGGATTAATTGAATTTACATGCTTTTCAATGGGGAAAATAAATCCAACCCAAGAACAGTTTTTGGGAGCGGATTAAGTGAGTGGGTTGGGGTAACCACCGTGTATATATATATATATATATATATATATATATATATATATATATATATATATATATATATATATTATATATATATATATATATATATATATATATTTATCGATTCATGAGGAAAACTTAACCTACGTAAATGCTGGAAGGTAAAACTAAAGCCTATATAAATGCAGTAAATATTGCTTAGTAACTGTACAATACTTTATTATACAAAAGCACAACTTATGAACGGACTTTTGGAGCCTAACTCGTTCGTGAGTTGGGAAGTGTCTGTATATGTGGATATTCTAGAGCATTTAGTAACACTATTTCACTGAATTAAGAGGAAAACCAATAAATTCAAACATAACTAAATGCAGATTAAACGAGTCAAGTCTCTGATGTAGAGGGAAGCTTAAAAGAGTAAAATGTCAACAAATGAATGACAATATATATACCAAATGCCAGACAGTATTCTATGTAAAACAGTATGGGTATTAACCAGCAGACTTGCAGCACAAAAAATATGTAGTCTATGTAAGTGAGGAGAGGATTACATACCAGAAGCATGAGAGGGTTGCATAGAATAAAATGAGTTATTTTGAAATGAATATTAATTCTTAATCCTGACATACAATCAGTGAATGACACCAAGCCCATATAATGGGGCCAAAATTAAGTGATGAATAGCTGAGGCTCAGCTTTGTAATAAACTGTTGGATGGGCTAAATCTTACTTTGTAGTGCTTTAAGCTTATGAGAACTACAGAGGTGTAAGAGTCAGATCTGTTAATTTGCTATAATCATTTGTCTTTTCGGTTGTCTGTGGCCTGCTTACTACATGACCTGGGAGATATTATATAAAGCACTGAAGGAAATTGTGCAGCCATATGTAGTCCATAAAATGAACACTTTCCTTGGAAGAATGGTATGCTGTATGGTTCTGATGAAGTAAAGGTAGTAAACAATACTGCTTTTCTATAAAAAAAATTTAATGACAGTACTTCTTATAAGGTGGTTGCTCTGATATTTTGAATACTGTCAATAAAATTTAACATTTCTTCAGACATGATATCAACAAAAGAATTGAAGAGAGGCACTAATGAATTATGACTTTCTGCAATGCAATGCGAGGTCTGCGAAGGCCAAAAAGTCATACAATAAAAATTGGGTATCGAAACATGTTACTTATTTTTCCCCAAATATTTTCTTAAGTGCTAATAAGGTATGCAGAATTACAGATTAAACATCTGGTTTACAGGTTTGCTACCGGCAAAAGAAATGCAGACATTATAAAGTCTTAAATAAGTAATTTGTGTACATGAAAGAACTATATCTCATGCCAGCTTTATATATATATATATATATATATATATATATATATATATATATATATATATATATATATATATATATATATATATATATATATATATATATATATATATATATATACTGTATATAAAACTGAGGCATATCATGGTCATAATTCCTATAGTAGGAAACTTTCTCTGGAATGTTCAAGGATCCTTCCAAGGTTTTGTGGGTGTGACAACTAGGCCATTCTGAATATCTCTTCAATTCGTATACATCATGATGACTGAATATTGTACAGTAAATGAAAGTCTCTCTCTCTCTCTCTCTCTCTCTCTCCCCTTCTCTGTGCTTGAAATGTAAATGTCACTTTCTCTATACAGTGCAATGGCAAATGAAAAAGAAAACTTATATACTTAGACTTTCTAGTTTTTAAGACTGAAATCAAATGGTTATAACTGTATTGAGGGCCTCAGAGTAATTCTTACAAACACTTAAGTGAACACTTAAATATGACTTTTAGTTCATTCTTTTTGGTAGAAATATATTTTCATCGAAATAGAGAAACTTATAACACTTCTGTCACCAATTGCTATATATTCAAAAATTAAATAGATATGTTTGAGTTTTAAAAATGGGTTCCTCTAAAGACCCTTAACCCCTTGTACATATTCTAAGAGTACAGTTTATACTTTATATATTCTCTTATTCTTATTTTACCTTGCCATATGGGATCAAACATTTGCAACATCTAATTTAGACTTCCCAAGATATTTCATGGGGTTATTCATAGTTAGAAGGTGATCTCGACAATTATGCATCTTTGCAATGCTTCAGATAAAAAAAAAATGTAAGAAACTTTTGTGTGTGACAGTAATAAAGTATGTGAAATCTACCTGAGTCTGCGGATGAAAGGAAATTGAAAGAGCGAACGAATCTACTCAGAACAGGACACATTTCTCCATACTGGCGAGCGAGGGCAGAGCCATAATTCCTGACAAACTGCCCGGGAAGGCGAGACATAAATGGGCAAGGCATCTTGTGCGCGACTCTGAAACAAATAAGTGAATAATTTAATAAATAAGCCCCTAATCGTATTAAAAAATAAATAAATAAATACACATTAGTACTGGACACAAGTTTTTAATCATGCACTGTCTTCAGCATGCATCACCATCACCTTCAGATATTAAATAATTTTACCTTCTCCCTTTGCAATGTATCTGCTGGAATGAAAACCTTTTCCTATTCACATTCCAATGGGATAACCTTTAGGTTTAAAAAAAAAATCTACTTTTGTTATACATAAGGTAATATTAAATCTGGTCATAACAGGCTTATCCCAGGGATTATGATGTCTTCTGAACTTAGTATCATATATATATATATATATATATATATATATATATATATATATATATATATATATATATATATATATATATATATATATATATATCCCAAAGATTACTATGTCTTCTGAACTTAGTACCATACATAAAATATATATATATATATATATATATATATATATATATATATATATATATATATATATATATATATATATATATATATATATATATATATATATATATATATATATATATATATATATATATTAAATTCCAATCATATCTTGTGCCTTCTTCAAAAGAGAAATAAATTAAGAGGGACAACAAAGGTAATTAAAAATCAGATGGGGTGATGGGAGTAGTGAAAGAATCTAGTAGAAATATAGAAGAGGCTTAATACTTCAATGTGTCTCTGTGATAAGAATAAAATTTATTAGAGTATATACATCATAATAATAATAATAATAATAATAATAATAATAATAATAATAGCAGTAGTGGTAAAAGTAGTGACAATAGTAGTATGAAATAATATGTAAGCCCTTTTTCTTAATATAAAGATACTTATTTCAGTACATACCAAACAGTGTTCACAAGTTACGACAGATATTAAGTTACATATCATACTATGATTTGAAATCTAAAAATATTACAACAACAGCATCAATAATAATAATAATAATAACAAAAATAATAATAATAAAAATAATAATAATAATTATAATAATATTAATAATAATAATAATTATAATAATAATAATAATAATAATAATAATAATAATAATAATAATAAATAAATAAATAAAAAAACAAATATAAAAAGTAATACATTTTCATCCCGTTTTGTACTAACTTTTAACATGCAGTATAATTACTTACCACCCTAACCAATGATATATATTAACTTCATTCATGAATGTAAATATGTATACATCTGTCCACACAATAGCCTCAGGGAGCACACCATGATTAAAAATACGGCGTCTGTAATCACCAATATTGGCTTCCATGTGAGCCACATAAAGAAAGAAAGAAAGAGAGAGAAAGAAGGCTAAGGTGAGTGCACTGTGACACCTGCGGATATGGCTCTAAGTGGCACTCTAAGTCAAGGGAAAAAGAATGTGGACTCGACTTAACAGATATAAGAATTCGTCCATCATTTGACGTTTGTATGGGGGCTCACAGATAACCTATTTACATACATACGCAGAAGATAAGTTTTTATGATGGCAAGATCGTGAATGTTGATGACCATGGTCTTGTGCATATATAAAAATATATATATATATATATATATATATATATATATATATATATATATATATATATATATATATATATATATATATATATATATATATATATATATGATCAACTGAAGAATCTTCCACCAGACACACCCAGGGGGAGATGCTTCAGTTGATCTTAGTTAGGGGGGTATTCTTCAGTACTGTCTGTCTGTCTGTTTAGGTTGGGTTAGGTCTTTATTTCGTAATTGAAATTCATCCATCCATATATTCCAAGGTAGATAACCTGACAGACCTAACACATCCCTTCAGCCCTTCCCATCTGTCACAACACTCCCCATCTCTAGTTTCTGAAATTGTTACGCCGGGCACTCCAGGGGGGGGGGGGGTAAATTCTTCAGTTGATCTCGGTTGGATATTCTGGAGGGGATTCTTCAGTTGATCATATATATATATATATATATATATATATATATATATATATATATATATATATATATATATATATAACACACATTATATATATATATATATATATATATATATATATATATATATATATATATATATATATATATATATATATATATATATATATATATATATAACACACATTATATATATATATATATATATATATATATATATATATATATATATATATATATATATATATATATATATATATATATATATATATATATATATATATATATATATATATATATATTATATAGGTGCCTCTTCCTAGTTTCTAGCCTCAAATGACCTTACTTGCCCGACAATGTTCCAGGGGAAGGTCAGAATTAGACTTGGCCATAAAATAAAGTGAAAAAAAAATCCTATTATTGATTTACAGCTAAAATATGAAGTAATATTGCAGCTCTTGTAATATGTTTCTTTCTTTAATTAATAAATCATCCTAAAAACAAACGATATATCATATAAGACAAACCACCTCTCAATGCACACCCCAAAACCTTGGGAATTACAGCTGGATTATGTTACTTTCTAATAACGAAGCAATTGCCTTGCCTTCACCTAGAAGGCAGAGTAGAAAGTGAAAATATTTTTCTGCTTGCGTGAAGTCCTGGAAACGAAATGAAGAAAGGCTGAAATCACAACATACCTTCACTCACTAATATAAAATGGCAATTTGTTCCTCTACAGTTCCTTGTTAAGGTAGAATATTTATGAAATACAATGACGTCTCGTCTGCACAACCTCCCTAAACAGTTGCCGTAGTCTTACTGAGAGAGAACGTCAGGCAACGGCGGCAGCTTGCAAAACATAAAAAATTGAATTCACGACCATCTTTTTATAAATATACTTAAGGAAAAACTAATCTCCTAGTACGTTTTATATATTGGCATAGTTAGCAGACGCTAAGACTTCCCTTGAGCAAAAATGTAAAATATTTTAAGAAACATAACTAACAGGCGAAATACGTCACCTAAAAGCTACAAAAAAATCGGCTACTGTTGTCACCTTAAGAATACATTACCACTCGTTAGTAAATCAACGTATCGTCACTCTCACTCTTACAACACCATTGATAAAACTTCCTAAAACTTCAAGAACAGTGAAAAAAAATGGTGAGCAATATTCTTTAAAATATATCTTTGTCAATAGTCTCTCATTTTTTATTTAATTTTACATTATTAAGGCTTAAAACTCCAGATATACAGAGAATATTTCTTCTTTAATTAAATCCTCTAACGAATATATGAACCTTTTTCAGCTGTACGGATGACGCAAGTCTCCTGGCGCGCCGGCGTGGCCAGCACATGATTGGACAACGTCACAAGTAAATCTGTGACCTCATGTATACAAGTCACGCCCATCACGAATGCATTACGAAATCCCCAAAGTTTTAATTTAAGATAATACAAAAATAAAGCTATACACGAAAAAGAATACTTTTTTGAAGTCAGCAAAAGACGCCTCCATACTGAAACGTTCAGGGAGTTGTATTCTTCTTTGTGATATGAAATAAAGGATAATAGAGCCAAGGCAATAATCGATAAAGCTACTCTCGACTTCTCCTCCCACGACAGCCAGCTTCTTGTGTAAATTCATTACATGGCCGTGGCATAAGTGGCCATCTACTCCAAAACGTGACTTTTCACATCAATACTACTCTTTAATTTCGCTTTATTTTCTACTTTATAAAAATAACAGACGGTCTTTTAATTTTAACACCTTTGAAATTGTTGTCCAGCGAAAACGCGGTTTTAATATAAGCTAAATTATTAAGACATGCACCATGCTTGGAATATCAGGTCCATAGGAAGAAATATTAGGTCCATAGGAAGACTGAACTCTACGTTAGTAATCTTAAAGTGTCGTAAGATCTGACTATAAGAACAAAGGAATTGGGGAAGTGGCTGTTTCTACTGATGCCCCTGTCTCTTAATTCCCTTTAATACAGTTGTGGCCACCCTGTTGAACTCTAAGAGATATGATGTCTCGTCTGATATATAAAAATGAATGGTTTAACGTTAAGATGGGTAGGGTAATCCTGCAAATCCTCTATTACCTAGAAACATTTACTACAATTGCGGCCACCATAATGTTTTCAGTGGGATATTGTATCTTGTTTGAATACACAATTACGCTAAAAGCTGTTCAAAATAGGATGAGCAGAGCAATTCTGAAGTAACACTTCCTCGATTACAATTATTATAATTGTGGCTACCCTGTTGAGCACAGTGGTTAGAACATGGCAATGCTGAAGTAGCCATTTAAAAAATGCTAAAAATGATTGACTATAAAGGGGGGTTTAGACGGTCAAACGTTTCCTCGAATGCGGTTCGACAGACAAGTGTTTGCAGTGATGTTCGACCGTATGAACGAGGTATTTGGTTGTCGAACACGTTTTAACGAACGTGTTCGACAACCAAATACCCCGTTCACACGTTTGAACATCACTTCAAACACTAGTGTGTCGAACCGCATTCGACGAACCGTTTGACCGTGTAAACCGCCCTTAAAGAAAGATTATTTCAAGTTAAGGTAGAAGAGGAAGAGGAGTATTTATTAAGTAGCAATAGGGAGAAAAAAATCCAGCCTTCTGGACTTGGACATATATGTTCAATTTTGCTAATTGCTAATCATTGTCACGTATATTATTCTTTTAAATGGTGATATGAATTAGTCAGGACCTACTGACATTGAAAAAAAATACTATGACTATAAAGAATTCTTCATTGAATGTATTCCTTAGTCTCAGAAAAGCATAACAGTTTTAATTGTTTATGGAATTAATTCTTTTATTGCTAATCCACTCACGTGAACTCAGCAAGAAAAAGCTTATGCTAACTCATATACTTACATACACACCTACATGCATGCGTGCATGCATACACACATACATATATGCAAACACACACACTGGTGCCTTTTGCAGTTATTGACTGGAGGACCTTATTTAACAACAAATCCGTAAAAAGTGTGTACATCATCTTTTGTGAGGAATATGGATAGATAGTAGATTGTTGCATACCTTCCACCAAAATAGGAGTTATTCATGCTAGAGAGAAACGGTTCAATAATGAGTGTAAGAGAGCTAAGGAGTGGAGAGACAAATGCTGGAAATGGTATAGGAGGAGAAAAAACATAAATGTCTGGCAGACTTATAAAGGAGCAAAAAATGATTACCTAAGTAAAAGAAGAGAAACAGAGAGAGACTATGAAAGGGATATCACCAGGAAGGCTAAAGAAAATTCCAACTTTTTTCACAACTTTATCAAAGGAAAACTGAAGGTAAAAAAACAGGCTTTAAAGCTAAAGAGAGCAGATGGAAGCATAACTGAGACGGATGAAGAGATCTGCGAAGAATTGAACAAGGAGTTTCAGTCAGTATTTACAATATATAAATTACCCCGCCTCCTCATATTGCAGAGATTGGAGCTCATGGGC
>JAXCGZ010017366.1:12500-17500 GCA_037179515.1 Halocaridina rubra | reverse complement strand
AAGCTTCCCTTGAAGCATAAGAATATATTGATATTGCTCCCTCTCTGTGTCCCAAACACACTTAAAATAGTGTATTGTATGAAGTGACCTTGGAGGTGATAGTCCAGGGGGTACTTCAGTAGGAGAGTTTAAATCGGAACCTTGTGGAAAAGGGCAGAGAGATATGCCCAGCTCATTGCAGTAATTATTAATTGGACATACAGAACAAGTATTCAATCATGAGAATGTAATTCAACTTGTAGTTTTAAAAGTCAAATTTACTTAATCAATGATACGAACAAACAAAAATTATATGAAACACAGAAATGTAAGTAGAAAACTTAAAAATAATCGATTTTTGTGTTAAAGAATATTAGTTTCAGCTAATAAAGATCAAAGGTTGAACAAGATATCAAAATTTTCTATATATATATATATATATATATATATATATATATATATATATATATATATATATATATATATATATATATATATATATATATATATATATATGTACAATGAATGAACAAAAAGGAATACAGAAATATAATATATCGAGAAATCAAGTTCAAGGACAACTTAAAAATAGAAACAGATATTCTGGGAGGTTTTCTGGAATTCCCTGAGTACAATCCGGTATAGCTTGAAGGTAAAAGGTAAGACCCAGAGTGTCGTTTGATTCCTACAGTACAACGAATATTATTCAGCCCTTCCTACGGTTATTTAACATCAAGTAAAAAAGATGCTTCATGGCCAGAAAGTGCATTTAAATCGGCGAATTATTTATTAAGTTACACCTTAATAAAAAACATTTGTTGTAAATGTGGAATCTTCAAAATGCTGAATGCGAAACAAGATCTAATAAGCTCTTTCCAGAATGAACAGCAGCATGCTTTGTAAGGTTCCCTTTCAACGTATATGATATCTTACAAATGCTACAGACGTACGGTTTATCTTTTTTTTGTGATTTAAAGCATGTCTTTTTAATTGTGCTTCGTTGCTTCATGACTTAAAACAGACACGGCAGATATGTGGTGTAGCTGTGGTTGTCCTTGATAACGGTTGTACAAGAAATACTGTCGGCACAGGTACCAGAATTAAGTTTCCATAAGCAATATTCATATTAAATGGTTTGTAATAAACGCAAATAAAATTTTCGCTGGTATTCGCCAAAGGTCGCATTTATATTTCAAATTACTCGTAGCATCAAATCACTCAAAACTGATAAAATTTGCATTTGGGTTACCTAAATATAGGAGGATAGAAACCATTAATGCGGAAGAGGTAATATAAAAACGTTGAATTGTTTCCTAGAATCATTCAAAATGGCGTGAGTCACTCTTCCAACATCATCAGTGAAGACGCACCATCAGTCACGTATATCGCACTCCTCATGAAAGCACTTGTGTATGTATGAGCTTTTAAAATATGATCGCTTATCTCCAGGCTTTTATTATGTAAGCAGTAACATTCGAATACGAACAATGATCATTTGTAGAAGTCCGGAATAACTTTGTTCTTAATAATGTCTAGAATAATGTCGATAGCGAGGTGGTTCTTTCTTGTAGATCAGTGGTTCTCGACTTTTTTTGGGTCCCCTTTTGACATATAAGCAAATTGGTTTAAAAAAATACTCTACGGAACCATAATATAAAATAACTATAATTAAAGCTTTTGCTATAATATTTTGACCAACCTGATAAAACTTAGAAAATGCAAAATACAGCTGCAAAAAAGCAGCGCAGGCGCAACTTCGCGCAAACTTTGGCAAACTTCATATAATTCTAAGATATGTTTTGTAAAAGAAAAAAAAAAGCAAACTGCCATTAATATGATTGGTAACTTTACTGATTTTTCTAATGGTTGGATATCAACATACTCGAAAAAATCGCTATTAATAGCAGTTTCGAATCGGCCACCCACTTTAATAATAAAATTCCCCCCTCCTTGGAAACCACTGCCCTACATTCATCTCTACAGTCGAAGAAGGAAGTTCTATATTATGGGAATCCTTGTCCTGCTGGCTAGTACAGTGGTAACGCGCTGGCTTCGCATTCACGAGGTCGAAAGATCGGTTCCCGTCCAAGACCGAGAGTTTAAGCTGTTTACTGGCAGGAACTGCTGTGTTTGGACACCACAGTGGGGGGGTTGGGGCTTGCCCTGGCTGACGAATACCCATTGTATTGAAATGGAAATAAAGTTTATTATTGTCCGTTCAGCAGACTGTGTGACTAAAGGGGGGTTTACACGGTCAAACGGTTCGTCGAACGCTGTTCGACAGACAAGCGTTTGAGGTGATTTTCGAAAGTGTGAACGGGGTATATGGTTGTCGAACACGTTCGACAAACGTGTTCGACAACCAAATATCACGTTCACACGTTCGAACATCACTTCAAACACTTGTCTGTCGAACGCGGTTCGACAGACAAGTGTTTGAAGTGATGTTCGAACTTGTGAACTGGGTATTTGGTTGTCGAACACGTTTGTCGAACGTGTTCGACAACCATATACCCCGTTCACACGTTCGAACATCACTTCAAACACTTGTCTGTCGAACTGTGTTCGACGAACGGCGTTCGACGAACCGTTTGACCGTGTTAACCCCCCCCCTAAGCCATAAGATATGCAGTGTCAGAGGTGAAACAACCTCAAAACTCAGGAAAAGCAAAGTTAGAGGCAAGAATTGTATCAGTTCCAATTGTATTCTTTAACTTCACAGAAATAAAAAGTTTGAAAAGGATGCGATTTAAAAAGAGTTCTCTTAAAACAGTTTTATATGAATTTGGATATCACAGTAAATTTAACATGAAAAGCTATGCTGTTAATATTAATTGTTAGACAATAAGAAAACAATAAGAAAACGCTTCTGTACAGTATTAATGGCTCATATTCATAATTTGAAGAATATATAACAAATATCAAGTACTGTATTATAGAAAAGTTCAATTAACTTAAATATCTTTTCTGCAGTGCAATATGCATAAATTACAATGCGCTCAAAGCGGCAAACAGCATTTCATAATTATAAAAGGTTAAAAAATGTATACAAATCTGAGGATAAGATGAAAAATGCATTTCCATCATAAACTGTATAATTTTAATTTGACTGTCATATTAGCTTTAGATCAATGTAATTTTAACATCGTAAACAGCCAGCAGAGAGAGAGAGAGAGAGAGAGAGGAGAGAGAGAGAGAGAGAGAGAGAGAGAGAGAGAGAGAGAGAGTCCACTAGCTCCATAACCAAACAGGATGAGACAATTGGTTTTCAAGTAACCATGAGTAATCCTGCCAGTCAAGATTGCCATGCATATACACACACCCACTCCTCAGATAATGTTTGTTCGCATACTGCCCGCTGCTTGTGTACTGCCACTAAGCATTCCAAACCTATCCAATGGTAACGCCCATTTAAAAAAAAATCAAGCACACTGTGGAAAGCACCATTTTTTTTTTTTTGAACTCTTAAATTGTTACACCTTAGGCCCATATACCTTATATGATTTAAGGATTATATCTGATAAGGAGTTGCTCTTACAAATGTTATTGCTAATTAAACACAATCATAATATCTCACAGATATACAGAGAAATAAACAGCCAGACACAAATCAGTGCAAGAACTCCTCACATGACACTTCTCGAGGGAAAGAGATACAGTATACAGAGATATAAACAGCCAGACACACACAAATCAGTGCAAGAAATCGTCACATGACACTTTCAGAGGGAATGAAATCCATACTATATAAACGCTGTTGAGACTGCATAAATACAATAAAAATATAAAAAATTACGCCCAGCACAGACTTGGGAGCTTCCCTCACTCCAAAACTACTGTAATAGAACTGTCGTAAGGAAAGTCAAGTGTTGATACTGACATCCAGCCCAGCTAATACTAGGTGAATGTCAGTAACAACACTTGACTTTCTTTAGGGAAAGTCAAGTGTTGTTACTGACATCCAGCCCAGCAAATACATGGTGAATGTCAGTAACAACACTCGACTTTCCTTCAGGAATGTCAAGTGTTGTTACTGGCATTCACCATGTATTTGCTGGGCTGGATGGCAGTAACAACACTTGACTTTCCTTACGACAATTCACCATGTATTTGCTGGGCTGGATGTCAGTAACAACACTTGACTTTCCTTACGACAATTCTATTATAGTAGTTGTAGATAGAGGGAAGCTCCCAAGTCTGTGCTGGGCGTAAGTTTGTATATTTTTGCAAATGCATGGTCAATGTCAGTAACAACACTTGACTTTCCTTAAGGAAAGTCAAGTGTTGTTACTGACATTCACCATGTATTTGCTGGTCTGGATGTCAGCAACAACACTTGACTCTCCTTACGACAGAATGACACGAGTATTTTTCAAGTTTCAAGGTCATAATATTTACATAAGTTACGTAAGAGCTTTCAGTACAGAAAGCTCTTGAAAGATAAGAGATGTCACGATAAATTAATTCTTCAATGAAACAAGTACTTGCAATTTAAAAGTGAAATGCACAAGTGCAAGGGCGCTCGCTTACGCTCACGAACGTGCGCTTCCCCTTAAATTACGCGTATGCATTCTGGATATTTATTTAAAAAATGCAAAGTTATGTCTGTTAGATCATTCAGCATCATTTAGGACAGAAGACATTTTAGAAAATTCCAAGTATTCTGAGTACAATAAAGACATGGTTTCGTATATATACATACATACATACATACATACATACATACATACATACATATATATATATATATATATATATATATATATATATATATATATATATATATATATATATATATATATATATTATATATATATATATATATATATATATATATATATATATATATATATGTATATATTTATATATATATATATATATATATATATATATATATATATATATATATATATATATATATATATATATATATATATATATATATATATATATATATATATATATATATATATATATATATATATATATATATATATATATATATATATATATATATATTA
>JAXCGZ010017366.1:7500-10000 GCA_037179515.1 Halocaridina rubra | reverse complement strand
GTGTTCATTCTTAGTATAGCAGATATAGAAGTAAGGTTTGTATCCCTTTTATGCCTTCTGTCGTATAGTTGGTAGCGCCTTGGCACAGTAATTATGTGTCCTAGGTTCAAGTCCCGGTCGGGTAAAAATTATCCATGTTTTCACATATGGTAATGTGCTTATTTTATTATTATTATTATTATTATTATTATTATTATTATTATTATTATTATTATTATTATTATTATTATTATTATTATTATTATTATTATTATTATTATTATTATTATTATTATCATTATTATTATTATTATTATTATTATTATTATTATATATATATATATATATATATATATATATATATATATATATATATATATATATATATATATATATATATATATACATATATATATATATATATATATATATATATATATATATATATATATATATATATATATATATATATACATATATATATATATATATATATATATATATATATATATATATATATATATATATATATATATATATATATATATATATATATATTCACACATACACATATACATGAAAGTGTGTATGTATGTGTATATATGTATATATATATATATATATATATATATATATATATATATATATATATATATATATATATATATATATATATATATATATACATATATATATATATATATATATATATATATATATATATATATATATATATATATATATATATATATATATATATATATATATATATGTATATATATATATATATATATATATATATATATATATATATATATATATATATATATATATATATATATATATATATATATATTCATATATATATATATATATATATATATATATATATATATATATATATATATATATATATATATATATATATATATATATATATATATATATATATATATATGTGTGTGTGTGTGTGTGTGATTACCTAATTGTGATTACCTAATTGTGTTTACGGGAAAGAGCCCAAAGCTCGTATCTTCCCGTCTCCTCATCGGTTCCATTTTATACTTAGTGATACTTATCATACCTGTCCTTAAAACTATGGATTGAGATAGCATTAACTACCTCCTCGCTTAGCCAATTCCAATTATCAACTACTCTTACACTGAAAAAGTATTTCCTTACATCCTGCAAAGAAGTTTTCTTACGAAGCTTCAAACTATGACCTCTAGTTCTAGAGCCAGCCATATCAAAATATCCATCCCTATCCACTCTATCATAACCATGAAGGAATTTAAAGACTGTCACCATATCCCCCCTCACTCTTCTAGCTTCGAGTGATGGTAAGTCTAATTCCGTCAGCCTCTCATCATAACTGAGATTGCGTATTTCTGGCACCAGTTTCGTGGCATGTCTTTGAACTTTTTCAAGCTTAGCTATGTGCTTTTTCAAGTGCGGATTCCAAAAGGGGGCTGCATATTCGAGTTTTGGCCTCACATAGGTTACATAAATATTTCTTAACATTTCCTTGTCCATGTGCCTGAAGCCTACCCTTACATTTGATAAGAATGCATATGCTGCCCTTACTATGCCATTTATATGTATTTCTGGAGACAAATCTGCCAGTATGTTTACTCCTAGATCTCTCTCATTTTCTGTCTCTTGAAGTTGTACTCCAGCCACCGAGTAGTCAAGCTTGGGCCTTCTTGCACTTGTACCCATTCTCATTACCTTACATTTTGAAGTATTGAATTTCATTAGCCACTTTTCTGACCACTCATGCAGATTATTTAGATCCTCCTGAAGTTCTCTACCATTGTTCTCGTTTTTTACTTTCTTCACAATCTTTGCATCATCTGCAAACATATTCATGAATGAATTTACAGACTCTGGTAGGTCATTTACATATACAAGGAACAAAAGTGGCCCTAAAACTGAACCCTGTGGAACTCCACTACTAACTCTTCTCCATTCAGACACTGAGTGTCTTACTCTAACCCTCTGTTCCCTTCCTTCTAAGTAAGTTTTTATCCATTCCAAAACATTTCCACCTATTCTAGCCATTGATTGCAGCTTCCTAATAAGTCTCCCATGTGGAACAGTGTCAAACGCTTTCTGGAAGTCTAGGAATATGCAATCTGCCCAGCCCTCTCTTTCCTGTAAGATTTGGCTTACCTCATCATAAAATTCTAATAAGTTTGTTACTGTTGATCTACCTTCTCTGAAGCCATGTTGCCTCACTGACAAAAAGTTGAAGGATTCCAAGTGAAGAGGGATATGTTTCCTTAGTAGTTTCTCCATAACGTTGCAAACTATGCTGGTCAAGGAAACTGGTCTATAGTTCAGAGCCGTATCCCTCCTTCCGTTTTTGAAGATAGGTATCACATTTGCTTGTTTCCAGCATCTTGGAATCTCCCCCGACTCCAGTGACTCCTTAAATATGATACTTAGTGCCACTGATATTGTGTTTGCGCATTTTTTAAGCACATGAGGGGATATGTCATCAGGACCTGTAGCTTTATGA
>JAXCGZ010017365.1:72500-75593 GCA_037179515.1 Halocaridina rubra | reverse complement strand
CACAATTTCCCTTAACACTAACCTCTCTATATGTAAACTGATATCTCCTTTTCTGTTCTCCAAGTTAAGAACTAATTATTCTCATTGAAAGGAAAAAAACAAATATGGTAATGATGTCGATAATAACGATACTGTATCTAGTGTTATTATTGCTATGTTATTAACATTATTGTTAACATTTTTATTACATCATTGCTATTTTCTGTGAAAGCTACATTTAATTTAACTGTATGTATTACCCTCTTACTCATTAGTTCAATTACATGTTTACTTATAAGTTACTTTTATTTTTAAGAAGAAAAATCATTGTAAAAAAATGGAAATAAATGTTTGTTTGTTTGTTCTTCTTCTTCTTCTGTAGCTTTTTCATACATTATTGTGGGTTTACTAAATTTGACCAACCTCCAGTATTAACTAATTCATATTCTACATGAGAGATATCTCATTTCTTGGATTATGGCTGCAATTAACGATTTTCTATTTTCGTCCGTTGATGCCTCCATATCTTCAGAGTTAGGCCTTCTTGTCTTCTCTCTATTCGTTCATTTGTTTTTGTTTTTTATTGTTTCTGCGATTGGTTTATGGAACACAGAATTTTTATTCTGAAATTTTATTTAATTTTTATATTTTTTACCTATCATTGTTCGTATCTCTCTTCCCTTGTGTTGTGTGTATTTTTTTTCTAATATAAGAAAGCTACAGCATAAGCAATTCCTTACACGTCTGTGTATTTTGTGTACAACAACTATACAACACTCTTGGACAAGCAAAATTTCATCAAGGCTTCTTGCTTACCTCTGTCCAACAAGCAATATTTTTAAATCAATAAAGCGGCGAATCGTTTGATATTTACTCTTAAAATTTTTAAGATATATATATATATATATATATATATATATATATATATATATATATATATATATATATATATATGTATGTATGTATGTGTATATATATATATATATATATATATATATATATATATATATATATATATATATATATATATATATGTATATATATATATATATATATATATATATATATATATATATATATATATATATATATATATATATATATATATATATACATATATATAAATATATGAATATATATACATATATATATATATATGTATATATATATATATATATATATATATATATATATATATATATATATATATATATATATATATATATATAGAGAGAGAGAGAGAGAGAGAGAGAGAGAGAGAGAGAGAGAGAGAGAGAGAGAGAGAGAGAGAATTTGTAGTGATAAATAAGTCATTTGGAGCTGACAAAGCCCCAGTGGGACGGTTGTTTCACCTTGTAGCCCCTTTTGTAGGTGGCGTACATTGTTTGTCAGAGATTATAATGTCTCTCTCCTCTTTCTGTTACCCCCATATGTCTCTATCACATTGTTGCTATTTTCTCTCATTCTCTTCCTTTTCTTGTATCGTTTCTATGTGACTTCACTCTTTCGTTTTTTTCTGTTTTCCACTTCAAGTATCACCATTATACCCTATCAAATTAACTGTATAACTACTACTCCAATTTATGATCTTCTTCTTCTTCTTCTTCTTCTTCTTCTTCTTCTTCTTCTTCTTCTTCTTCTTCTTCTTCTTCTTCTTCTTCTTCTTCTTCTTCTTCTTCTTCTTCTTCTTCTACTTGCTTCCTTTTACTTTTTCCTCTTAAACTTTCTTTCCATACTCTTTTACCTCACAGCATCAAATTTCTCATGCCATCCTCTTTACCTCCTTCCCTTCCTTTCATTTCTCTCTCCCCCTCCTCCTTACTTTATGCTTGTCCATCTGTCACCCTTTTGCAATCCGATGTTGAACATGCTGCGGCTCTTCTCACCCCACCCATCTTATACGGGGAACGACTCACCCTTATACTACACTTTCTCTTCCATATGTTAATGCCTTCACCCTACTGTAACACCCCTTTTTTTTTCATTTCTTCTTTTTGACTTTTTTTTTAGCTTGCGTGTGAATGCTATTACTCATTAAGTTATATTACGTGATTTTCTTTTTATATTTGTGCATTCATTTTATAGTCATTTTATATGTATGCTTAGTTTTATGGATATATTTGCCTAATTTTTTTTTATTTTGCTATTTATTGTTTATATTTCTTACAGTAGTGACGAAATATTGGTTGAAAATGGTGTCGAGAAATGGAAATATGTATTTATTTATTTTTCAGTATTTTTTATTCAATTATTGGTTTATATAGATTAGTATTTTTATATGTATGTAATGTATGCTTGTATGTATGTATATATGTATGTGTGTATACATGTATTGATTTCATAATGCATGTAAAATACGTAGGCATTTACTTATTTATCAGTATGCATGTTCTCATATATTCATTGAATCTCTATAAATGGAACCTCTTTGCTTAGAAGTCGGTGCTCTTTTTCAGTCTTAGAAATATAGGGAATATATGCAGAGAAATATTTTGAAATGCTTGAACCTATCCAAAAAATAGTTGATTTTTTGCATATATTTTTAAAAATCTTACTTTACTTTCATCCATGAAAATTAAATTAGAATTTTTTTTGTTTGTTGTTAATTTTCATTTTTTCATTATTTTGTTTTTTATGATTTTTCTAATGAATATCTTTTTTTATGATTGTGACACCAGGCCGGCATAATAAATAAATAAATAAATCTGCTCTCATCGAGAAATATAGATGGCAAGTATTGTGACTTGTCATATGTGAAGGGATAGTTTGAGATGTGGAACGAATATCCAAGAATAATCGGTGATCTTCCCCTCTTTTGCAAATTTTTATCTCTTATTAATTCTTTAGTAGTTTTCAAGTACCTATGGGATTGCATCGAACACTTCTATAATAGAATACATAGTTTCATCCATTTATTTGCACGCCTGACTTATTCAGTGTTTATAAGATTTTATTTTTGTAAACTTTTGTATGAGATATTTTATATTTTATATTTTTTCTCAAATAATAACTTATATGTTACAACATTATGTAGTCCATAATACTTATTCGTAAATAAATACAAAATAGATAGATAGATAGATAGATAGATAGATAGATAGATAGATAGGTAGG
>JAXCGZ010017365.1:52500-65000 GCA_037179515.1 Halocaridina rubra | reverse complement strand
TGCCATTTATATGTATTTCTGGAGACAAATCTGCCAGTATGTTTACTCCTAGATCTCTCTCATTTTCTGTCTCTTGAAGTTGTACTCCAGCCACCGAGTAGTCAAGCTTGGACCTTCTTGCATTTGTACCCATTCTCATTACCTTACATTTTGAAGTATTAAATTCCATTAGCCACTTTTCTGACCACTCACGCAGACTATTTAGATCTTCCTGAAGTTCTCTACCATTGTTCTCGTTTTTTACTTTCTTCACAATCTCTGCATCATCTGCAAACATATTCATGAATGAATTTACAGACTCTGGTAGGTCATTTACATATACAAGGAACAAAAGTGGCCCTAAAGCTGAACCCTGTGGAACTCCACTACTAACTCTTCTCCATTCAGACACTGTCTTACTCTAACCCTCTGTTCCCTTCCTTTTAAGTAAGTTTTTGTCCATTCCAAGACATTTCCACCTATTCTAGCCATTGATTGCAGCTTCCTAATAAGTCTCCCATGTGGAACAGTGTCAAACACTTTCTGGAAGTCTAGGAATATGCAATCTGCCCAGCCCTCTCATTCCTGTAAGATTCGGCTTACCTCATCATAAAATTCTAATAAGTTTGTTACTGTTGATCTACCTTCTCTGAAGCCATGTTGCCTCACTGACAAAAAGTTGAAGGATTCCAAGTGAAGAGAGATATGTTTCCTTAGTAGTTTCTCCATAACTTTGCAAACTATGCTGGTCAAGGAAACTGGTCTATAGTTCAGAGCCGTATCCCTTCTTCCCTTTTTGAAGATAGGTATCACATTTGCTTGTTTCCAGCATCTTGGAATCTCCCCTGACTCCAGTGACTTTTTAAATATGATACCCAGTGCCAATGATATTGAGTTTGCTCATTTTTTAAGTACATGAGGGGATATGTCATCAGGACCTGTAGCTTTATGAACATCTAAATCCATTAGCGCTTTGTATACCTCTGTGGCTGTAAGGTTGATGTTCTCTAATACCGGCCCTTGAGTTTCTATCTCTGCAATCTGAGGGGGTGGGGTATTTTCTACTGGAAATACTGACTGAAACTCCTTGTTCAATTCTTTGCAGATCTCTTCATCTGTCTCAGTGATGCTTCCATACGCTCTCTTTAACCTTAAAACCTGTTCTTTTACCTTCAGTTTTCCTCTGATAAAGCTGTGGAAAAGCTTGGGATTTTCTTTAGCCTTCCTGGTGATGCCCCTCTCATAGACTCTCTCTGCCTCTCTCCTTTTACTTAGGTAGTCATTTCTTGCTCTTTTGTAGGTTTGCCAGGCATTTATGTTTTTTCTCCTCCTATACCTCTTCCAGCATTTGTCTCTCCACTCCTTAGCTCATTTACACTCATTATCGAACCATTTCTCTCTGGCATGAATTACACCTACTTTGGTGACAGGTATGCAGCAATCTACTATCTTCCCATATTTCTCACAAAAGATGTCATACATTTCTTGTAGAGATTTGTTGTAAAATAAGGTCCTCCAGTCAATAACTGCAAAAAGCTCATTCATTTTGATGTAATCTCCTTTCGGATAGTTCCTCATGTCCTCAGTGCCCATCAATAACACACAGTGGTCACTCTTTCCAATTGGTGGTTCATACTCAATTTTTTCAATATCCAACACATTATCTGTGAATACTAGATCAAGTAGTTATGGCTCATCCCCACCTCTGGCCCTCATTGGTTCCATTACATGTTGGTGTAGGAACTTCCCTTGTACGCAGTCTAGGAATCTTGCCCCGAATGAATCCTCACCCCTATTTGGGTCAAGATTTAACCAAACTATCTCTTTATGATTAAAATCTCCCATAATCAAAATCCTACATTTTCTCTCCCGTGCCATGTTAACAACTGAGTTTATGACTTCAATAGTACCTATATGACTTTCCTCATAAACTTCTAGCCTATTCTGGTTCCTTGGTGGGTTATATACAACAGTTATTATAATGCTCTCTGATCCAATATTTATGCGAGCAATAAGAAATTCCTTGAACTCACTTTCTATAGCCAAGTTTATTTCTTCAACTTGAATCCTTTCACTTATGAGCAGTGCTATCCCTCCACCAGTCCTCTCAGATCTTTCAACCCTTAATATTCTAAAGCCCTTAGGAAAAACTGTGACACTGTTAATGTCCTCACTCAATTTAGTCTCTGTAATTGCTATTATATCTGCCTTACTGTTGTGAGTCCTATCTTTTAATTCTACTGCCTTAATAGCTAATCCATCAGCATTTGTGTATAACAATCTTAATGAGGCCCCATCCCCTGATCATCTGTCATTATCTTCTTTATCTCCCCTTTGTCTGGAAGAACTCTGAAATGAAAATTTTTCTTCTCTTCTACATTTCTTTCCTCATTTAACCTTCTTGCCTCTCCCAACAAGTTTTTGATCTTTCCCATCTCTTCCTGTGTTCTGTATCGTCTAATGAACACTTCTTTGAATTCTTGAAGGTCTTTTAGACTTTTTTTTCTGAACAATATTTCCCTACATGTTTCCCCTTTCTCAAAGGTTACTTTTGTTGGTCTCGGCTTTCCTTCCCTCGAATATTTGCCTAATTGGTGTAAGTTTACAATATCCTCAGGACCACAAACTGCTCCAAGCTTTCTTATCAGGTCTACAACCCTAGCTTTATTTTCTTCAAGTCTCCCCTGCCATGTTGGCTCCTGGGATTCGCTTATGCCTGAAATTACCACTGTCTTCTCTTTAACAAGTGCCTGTTTGATCAGTGGGTTTGCCCTTTCCATCACAACGTCTTTCATTTTTTTGATTACTGTCTCTTTATAGTCAACTGCTTGTATGTTTTCCAGTGCCACCACCTTTACAGCCTCATTTACTGCCACATTCCCCTTTAGTGCATCAGCAAGGGAAGTTTTCATGGCATCATTTTCCATATTCAGCTCCTGGAACTTTTTTCTAAACTGTTCAATGTTTTCCTTAATCTGAACATTCCAAGCTGCAATCTCGTCTCTCTCAGAAGAGAGCAGTGAACTAACATCTGATTCATTTAGGTTGTTATTGAGCTGTTTGTTTTTATCTTCTTGTTTAGAAATTCTGGTTTCTAGTTCACTCTTTTCCCCTTCCAGCTTCTTTATTCGTTTTTCTAGTTCTTTTCTCTCCTGCCCTTGTGCTTTATTTGCTTTCTCCAAAAATCTTACTTCCTCTCTGAGTGTTTCATTCTCTTTCATTTCTCTATCCATATTCTGAATTTTTTCATCAAGGCTTATAACCATTGCCTCTAAATCCTTGATTTTCTGTTTTAGTCTCCTAATAGCTACCCCTCCTCCCGACCCATGGGTTTGGGACAGAGATGGCCTCATTTTTATGTTCTCCCTCTCACAGAATATAGAAAGAAGAAGAGAAAGAGAAAAAAAGAGAGAAAAACTTTTAATTAAGCTTCACACAGAATTTTTATATCTCCATATAAGTGCTATTTAGTGGCTCAATTTATCTCTTTTCTGGTAACACACATCTTAATTTAAAAATTTGACTATGGTCATTTGAGGATAAAAAGAAAAAGAAAAAATGCAACAAGAACAAAAGTCAAATCTGAAGGAAAATTCGAATTTGTGTCTGAGGAGACACCCACCTGTTTCTGCTATATATTCTTCTTAACTGATAAACTCACTTGCTAACCAAGATATGTTATCACAGGATCAGACTTTACATTTAACTCAATATATATACAAAATGAAAAAATAGTAAAAGAGAAAGCTAAAAGAAAAGAAAAAAAAATGAAGAAAATAAGACAGCTGTACTACTTGGCAACTTAACTCCGTACTGTTGACAGGTGTATTTTTGGTATTTATTTAATTAATCAATTATTTCGTTTATCAAACTAGCTATCAAATTAATATAAATGGGAAGGATACTGATTTTAACGATATATGGAACCACAGGATCAGGTGAACGGCTTAATAGCTCTCCCCAACTTGTGTGTGTTTGTGTGTGTTTGAACATTCCAATATAATCATTATTATTTTTAGACATGATTGTACCGTCTGGTTCTGGAACAGAATTCTTTAGAGTATTCTGCTGTGTATAGTTTATGATTAGTTTTATTTTGACTATTTTATATGCAATATAAATTTTCTGTATATATACTCCATTGAGGGTTAATAATGAAAGATCATTGTGTTATTACCCACTTTGGATCTCCATACAGAGAATTGTTAGTTGGGTTTTTGTATTTGTCTTTTGTCAATTGCACTTATCTAACATAAGTACATGTATGCATTTTTTTTTTAATCCTCTTCACCTTCAGACTATTAAACACGGATCTTTACTTCTCTTCAATCTGTGTGTGCCCACCTCCATATCCTTCCCACCAACTATCTGACTAAAGGGCGGTTTACACGGTCAACCGGTCGTCGACGCGGCGACGACAAGTGTTTGAAGTGATGTTCGAACGTGTGAACGGGGTATTTGGTTGTCGAATACGTTTGTCGAACGTGTTCGACAACCAAATACCCCGTTCACACGTTCGAACATCACTTCAAACACTTGTCTGTCGAACCGCGTTCGACGAACTGTTTGACCGTGTAAACCCCCCTTAACTCAGTCCTCTCTTTCACCCTTTTTCCCATAGTCTCTCCTACAAACCCCTAGGGGTCTAGGCCAATCCTCGAGTCCATAGCGTGTGTAGGGGCGTGGTCATGGAAAGGCCACGGGGCGGGGCCAAGGACATCCTTCAGATCCTCTTGCGGCATGAGAATAAAAAAAAGAAAAGAAAAAGAAAGGGAAGTGGGTGTTTACACCTTCCAGATGTTGACCCTTAGAAGGCTTTGGAAGACCAATTAACAATGAACAAATAACTACTTGGTTAGTAGATAAACATAATGAATTGCGAGATGGATAGATAGATAGTGCATACAACTGACAAGCAATCTGAGTTCTTATTAAAAAAAAATCATAAATGTAGAATATTATTTCGGATACTTTCGATGCTGTGGTCATACTTCTATTAGTCAAGCAGCTTATATTCTAAAATAAATGAAATATAAACCAATGTTAATTTCACTTTTAAGGCTCTCTGATTTCCAAGGACAGAGCTGATATTATAAGTGTAATGAGTATATTTATTGCTATAATAAGTGAAATTGTGTATTACAATAAGTACTGAATATGGTTTAATTATACGAGAGGTTACGATGGCATTGAACCTTGTTCGTTTAAAATGTTAATCATAAGAATTGACGAAAGTTTAATTATTATTGCCTTTATTATAATTAGTCTGGTGGTAAATTGCCATGTCGTGCACTAGATGATAATTAGCTACAGTTATCGAAAAACTTAGAGAGAGAAATTTTAATCCGTAGAATATTATTAATGTTGCACTCAACGATGATATTTGGTGTGGTCCTCACGAAGCGGAATCAAATGATATAACTGGAATTATAAATGAAAATTTACTTCTAGTTTTGTGATTAAATTAAAAAATCTTTCTGTTAATACTAATTCAAGTAAAGAAAAAGTAAATATTTACCTAGATCTTCCATGCACATGCAGATGTTGCATAATATGGCGCATTAACACAATTGGATGAACTTTACGAAAATGTCCGGGGGGGGGGGGGGGTTGACGAAATTTTCTTGATATTAGGTGTGAGAATGGTGTAAACTTTGAAATTAAAAGATTCATTATTGCACTTAATAAGATCAAATTTCCAGGTGTTCATAAGTAAACCATGTTTGTAGAAAGTAAGTGACTTAGTAATTGCGACATTGATTCGTCCCCAAGTACTTCTGTAGCCGATGAAATACTAGCCAACAGAACTCGGTACCGATACTAAGCCCAGATTAATGGAGAAGATATGTGTCATAGAAAGTATTTGTCTATAAATCTTAAAACCAAAACTATAGTCTCCAAGAGGTTACTGAAATTCAGCTATACATTACAAACGTGGGAAAAACTGCAATAAAGGGCAATTTTCCAAGCTAAAACACAGTTAGAATGATGCATTTTGGTAAAGTAAGTAGTTAAGATAAGTATGAAAAGATGATGTAAAACAGAGATATTTTTGTTATTCCATATGTAGTTCTACCTCACGACATACTTGCTAATACATTTCTTCATAGTCCATTCCAGATAGAATACATTTGTTAAGTTAAAATTCTTTTCCAAGTCTAGAAATTCTTTGTAGAAGAACCTTCGTAATTATAAAATGTGATTAGAAATTTCAGTGAAAAATTATTAAAAGTGTGTGTTATCGCCAGAGATTTATCAACTTCAGTGAACTATGAACCAAAAAAACAGGATATATGACAAGCTACAAATAATTGGGAAATGAAAATTATTTATAAATATGAAGTATTAGATATGCCACAAGAGATGTTAAAAATATCTGCAACTCAGCACATGCAGTGCCCTGTATCAACTCCGGGTCCTGAATTCCTTTCCTTTTCCACAGCATCTCACGTTAATGAACAGGCTCTTATATGAACACCGATAAATATGTTGCATCTGTAGTTGAACAGTATCTTAAGTTGAAGATTTGATAATGGGAAATTGGCACCTCTCTCTCTCTCTCTCTCTCTCTCTCTCTCTCTCTCTCTCTCTCTCTCTCTCTCTCTCTCTCTCTCTCTCTCTCTCTCTCTCTCTCTCTCTCTCTCTCAAGAAAATGTGTTGGAGATATGATTAAGTAATTGGACCAAAGATGAAATGTTTTATCGATATCTCTAAAATGTGTTGAAGAAGATAATATGGATTGGAACATGAGACGAAAGCAGTGTCTCTCTCATTCTCTACACAAATGAGTTGAGAAGATAAGAATGAATTTGGAACGTAAGACCAAAGTACTCTCTCTCTCTCTCTCTCTCTCCTCTCTCTCTCTCTCTCTCTCTCTCTCTCTCTCTCTCTCTCTCTCTCTCTCTCTCTCTCTCTCTCTCTCTCTCTCTCTCTCTCTCTCTTTAAAAAGATGTGCTGAAGAATATGATAATGGATTTGAAACATGAGACGAGAGCAGTGTATTTCTCTATTTCTCATTAAAACTGTGTTGTTGGAGATAGTAATGGATTTGGAACGTAAGAAGAAAGCTGTCTCTCTCTATCTCTAAAAGATGTGTTGAAGAAGACAGTTATGGATTTGGAACTGAAGACAAAAGCAGTGCCTCTCTTTATCTCACTACAAAATTTGGTTGAAAGAGATAATAGTGAATTTGGAAAGTAAGACGAAAGCTTTGTCTCTCTCTGTTGTTCTACAAAATTGTGTTGAGGAAGATGAAAATGAATTTTAAATATAAGACGAAAGCAATGCAAAGACTTTCTACACATTGTGTTGTACTGCATAAGTAAAACATTTATTGTTAGAAGCATAATGACAAGTCTACGTAAGTATTCGCACACTGCTCGTATTTCACAATTGGAAGATTTTCAGTAATGAACTGAGGAATAAAATGTGAATATTCAATTGAATCAGGTCAAGAATATTGGAAAAATATCTTCCAGTGGCTAACGAGATGCCAGAAGTATAGCTGTGAAAACGTCCACTGTACTTCGAACAAAGGTGATGTTAAGAGAGAGAGAGAGAGAGAGAGAGAGAGAGAGAGAGAGAGAGAGAGAGAGAGAGAGAGAGAGAGAGAGAGAGAGAGAGAGAGAGAGAGAGAGAGAGAGAGAGAGAATATATATATATAATCTTAGACTAAGGAAACGTGAGAGGTGAAAGGTGAGTCATGACAGGTGAGGAGGTCGTTTCAGGTGAGGAAAGACCTTCTTATCTCTCAATAAAGGCAAGATACCATTACAGTGTTCTTGGCCTAAGAATAATAATTAAACAAAACGAAAAAAATACCAAGAAGAACAAAAGAGAAAGAACCAAGCAATAAAAAACTAAATAACCAATAAATGCGGTAAAGGCTCAAAGTTAATGAAAAGAAAATCCAAGCAAAAAACTAAATGGTAAGAATAAGTAGCAAAATGAAGAGACACCTATTAAGGATAGCAATTAAAGAATCTGGTGAAAAATATAGTAAAATAAATGATAATGAAAGCCAGAATTATTCTTAATCTGCTTGTATCATCCTCTGCAGTTCGTCTTAGAAAGCATCGTTCCAGAGGTTATCTTGCAATAAATTTATCTTGCAAGGTATAAAGTGATACAAGCACAGAAAAAGAGGAAAGCAGCAATTTTCTAAAATAGAAAAATCCAGCATGGAGAATTTTTATGCAAAGAACACTTATTCACGAAATGTGCATGAATTTTATCATGCTAATTCTCCTCTGAATAGGATTTTGTGACTTTAACAAGAGACAGTGTTATGTCTCAGGGTTTGCTTTCTAATATGAACTGCAGAGGATGAAACAAACAGATTAAGAAATAGGATAGCAAATTCAGAGACATGATAATGTCTCTTATTAAAGTCACAAAACCCTATTCAGAGAAGAATTAGCATGATAAAAGTCACGCTCATTTCTTAAATAAATGCTACTTACATAAAAATTCTCCATGTTGGTATTTTATTTTGGAAAATTGTTGTTTTCCTCTTTTTCTGAGCTTGTATCACTCTACACCTTGCAAGATATATTTCTTGTGAGACAACCTCTGCAACGATGTTTTCTAAGACAAACTGTAGACGATGATACAAACAGATTAAGAAATAGGATAGCAAACCCAGAGTCATAACATTATCTCTTGTTAAAGTCACAAAATCCTATTCAGAGGAGAATTAGCATGATAAAATTCATGCATATTTTTTGAATAAATGATATTTGCATAAAAATTTTCCATGCGGGATTTTTTATTTTGGAAAATTGCTGCTTTCCTCTTTTCCTGTGCTTTGAAAGATAAATGTCTTGCGAGATAACCTCTGCAATACTGCTTTCTTAGACGAACAGCAGAGGATGATGCAACAGATTAAGAAATAGGATAGCAAATCCAGAGACATAGCACTGTCTTTTGTTATAGTCACAAAATCTTATTCAGAGGAGAGTTAGCATATATATATATATATATATATATATATATATATATATATATATATATATATATATATATATATATATATATATATATATATATATATATATATATATATATATATATATTATTAGTGTGACACTGAGGCAGGCAAATAAAATTGCTTTCATCAGCCCCGGGCACCAAACAAACAAGCAAACATTTATTTCCATATTTGTACAATGGTTATTCTTCTAAAAGTAAAAGTAACTTATAAGTAGGCAAGTAATTGAACTATTAAGTAAGAGGGTAATACATACAGTTAGATTAAATGCAGCTTTCCTAGAAGATAAATAATGCTGTAATGAAAATATTAACAATAATGTTAATAATAAAGTAGTAATAATAATACTCGATACAGCATCGTTATCATCGGCACCATCACCTTATTTGTTTTCCTTACAATAAGAATATTTAGTTCTTACCTTAGAGAGCATGAAGTCGATATCAGTTTACATATAGAGAGGTGTGTGTTAAGGGAAATTGCATTAAATCATTAAGTTTAGTTTGTGTGTGAGCAGCAACTATTTGTCCAAGAGAAAACTATATAGTTTGCCTTTGAAAGCTGTGAAGGAGGATGCATTTTTAAGATACTCTGGAATATTGTTCCAGAGTGTTGGCCCTTGAATAGTGATCATCTTTGAACCTGCTTCTGTGTTTGTTCTCTGAATAAAGAGCTCACTGCTTTGTCTTGTATTGCTTCCTCGGATATCCCTGACTGTATTTAAATCAAATAGCCAACTAGGATAATGATGGTCCAAAATTTCCTATACAAAAACATAAATAGAATAAACGACCTCGTTTTCTGCCCTCAGCCACCCAATTTTATTGAGAGCTAGTGTGATGTAGTCATATTTTCTTCTTCCTCCCACGGCAACTCGAGCTGCAGAATTAATAAGCTTCTGTATTCTGTTTATCCGAGTCTTAGTGGTAGCTTCCTAAACAGTTGTGCAGTAATTAATGTGACGTAGGGCTAGAGATTCAACAACAGTTATTCGAGTGGTAGTCTCAAAATTGTCTTTTATACGTGATAAATACATTAATGTTCCTGAAACCTTTTTGCATACTTTATCTATATGGGAATCAAACAACATATAGTTATCAAAGTGAATTCCTAGGTTTTTTACTGTTTTGCTACGTGTAATAATATTGTCTCAAAACTTAATTGTTGTGTTTTCTAGAATTTGTGCTATTTGGAACCTTGAACCAATAAACAAGCATTGAGTTTTACTTTCGTTAATAAACAGCCCAATTTTTTGATTATAGGTTTTAATTTTTGACAGAGTGTTTTCTGCTCTTAATGTTAGCTCTGGGAGATTATTTATATCACCACTAAGGAGTAGTTGAGTGTCATCTGCATATTGTACGACTAGACAGTCAGAAATGAAAAAAGATAGATCATTTACGTAAATGGAGAAGAGGATAGAACCAAGTACTGATCCCTGTGGAACACCAAATGATACGTTTTTTGGCATAAAGATAATGTTATTAAGACGTATAGACTGTTTGCGATTAGATAGATACTCTCTAAACCAGCTCGGATTAATATTTAGGTTAGTACATTTACTTACAAGGATTTCATGGTTTACACTGTCGAAGGCTTTTGATAAGTATAATAATACAACCAGAGATATTTTTTTCATATCTATATTATTATAGATACTATTCATAACTTTGAGCAGTGCAGTTTCCGTCGAGAGTTTCGATCTGATACCATGCTGGTTAATAGCTAGTAGTCTATTTGACTATAAATATGACTTAAGTTAGCATGCAACAATTTTTTTTCTAATATTTTAGAGAAAATGGATAGCAGGGAAATGGGACGATAGTTTGTCACATCTTCTCTGTCCCCCTTTTTATGCAGAGGTACTACATGTGATTTTTTCCAAGAGTCAGGAAACTTTTTAGTAACAATGGAAGTGTTCATAATAGTTAGAATATAAGATACAATCATTAGTAGAGCATCTTTGATGAATTGAAATGTTATACCATCTGGACCATAAGAGCCAGAGTTTCTTAGGCTCTTTATGGTAAGAATTAGGGTAGCACCATCGATAGGATTTATCTTTAAGTACTCTCTTGTGTTTGCATTGGAAGATTTGACATTTAAGTAATTACTCATATTCACTGAGTTGATGTTTTCTTGTGTTTTCTCATATGTATTTTAGCCAACGTTAGCAAAATGGTTATTAAAGTTTTTTTCTTTGTCTTTCAATTCCGTAATATTTTCATAACTTTCTGAGGTAGTCTTTTCATTTGGTATCATGCTTCTTATCACTTTCCATGTTGCTACTGTATCATGTCTAGAATCATTAAATTGTTTTTTGTAAAAGTCTTTTTTACTTATATTGGTGAGAGATCTGACACGCTTCTTTTCTGTTTTATAATGCTCTCGGAGAGTCATATCATATCTATTCATTTTTAGCTCTTTTGTATTTGATTTCTGATTTGCATTGCCTCTTTGATGTCATTAGTTAGCCAGGGGGCTGAGGGGCAGGTTATTTTTCTTGCTACAATGGGTGCACAACTATCTAAGCATGAATGATAGCTAAAGGTCAGGCTGCAAGAATAGTGAAAGTTTTTGAAGACCTAGAAACATGCCAGGATTAAGCCCTGAGATAACTAGACCAGCATTTTGGAGAAAGAAAGCTTATAAGAGCTAGTGAAAACAGAGAGATGAAGTGGGTTCCAGAGTCTGGAGTTGAAAGGAAAGAAACAGTCAGGGCACCGACCAATTTAAGAGCTACAAATCTCCACAGAACATGTGTGATGAGGCCGCTTGGCGTGAGTTACGTGGCTTTGCCAGCAGAAGAGGGATGCAACTTTCCAACTCATCAGAGCATTGATACAAGTAGTAGCAATCGAAAAGAAAAAGAGATGACACATTTCGGCATAGAGGAAGAGAATCCAGATTAAAAGTTCGAAAACTGTCGTTAATGAGTCGGTTAGCCTTAGATTCAACTCTATCAAGGTGATAATTTTAAGAAGAAAAACCCCAGGTGTGAGAGCAGTATTCTAAGCTGGGATGTGTAATACCTTTATAGATTTTTAGCAAGTGAGGAGGGGAAAATTGATAACGAGTCCTATTCCTTAGATGCAGTTTTAGAAATATGAATTATGTGACTCCTCCAAGACATGTTAGAGGCTATCTGAATTCGTAATATATTAGTAGAATTAAGAAGATGAATTTCATTGTTTTCGAAGACAATATGGGTATCTGGAGGAGATGCTAAAGAGATAGCCAGGAACTGTATCTTGAGGGCATTAAATTTAACTATATTCTGGGTGCTGCACTCAGACACTTTCTGTAAATCAGACTTGAGAGTTGAAGAAAAAGTGATGCAAGAGTGATTTCGAACAGCACACTTAGGTCGTGAAAAAAAATAGGAAGAGTAAAAATAAAGGGTATTATCGTCGGCAAACGCTTGGAGAAGAGAAAAGAATGGGACTGGAGAAAATCATTGATGAAGAGAAGGAACGAACTAGATGAAAGAACATAAACCTTTGGAACACCATTGGAGAGCTAGATGTTGCGG
>JAXCGZ010017365.1:22500-27500 GCA_037179515.1 Halocaridina rubra | reverse complement strand
TCCTTAAATATGATACTTAGTGCCACTGATATTGTGTTTGCGCATTTTTTAAGTACATGAGGGGATATGTCATCAGGACCTGTAGCTTTATGAACATCTAAATCCATCAGCGCTTTGCATACCTCTGTGGCTGTAAGGTTGATGTTCTCTAATACCGGCCCTTGAGCTTCTATCACTGCAATCTGAGGGGGTGGGGTATTTTCTACTGTAAATACTGACTGAAACTCCTTGTTCAATTCTTTGCAGATCTCTTCATCCGTCTCAGTGATGCTTCCATCCGCTCTCTTTAGCCTTAGAACCTGTTCTTTTACCTTCAGTTTTCCTCTGATAAAGATGTGGAAAAGCTTGGGATTTTCTTTAGCCTTCCTGGTGATGTCCCTCTCATAGTCTCTCTCTGCCTCTCTCCTTTTACTTAGGTAGTCATTTCTTGCTCTTTTGTAGGTTTGCCAGGCATTTATGTTTTTTCTCCTCCTATACCTTTTCCAGCATTTGTCTCTCCACTCCTTAGCTCTTTTACACCCATTATCGAACCATTTCTCTCTGGCATGAATTACACCTACTTTGGTGACAGGTATGCTGCAATCTACTATCTTCCCATATTTCTCACAAAAGATGTCATACATTTCTTGTACAGATTTGTTGTAAAATAAGGTTCTCCAGTCAATAACTGCAAAAAGCTCATTCATTTTGATGTAATCTCCTTTCCGATAGTTCCTCCTCATGTCCTCAGTGCCTCTACTCTCAGGAAGAATATCTTCAATGATATACTCCATCAACAACACACAGTGGTCACTCTTTCCAATTGGTGGTTCATACTCAATTGTTTCAATATCCAACACATTATCTGTGAACACTAGATCAAGTAGTGATGGCTCATCCCCACCCCTGGCCCTTGTTGGTTCCATTACATGTTGGTGTAGGAAATTCCCTTGTACGCAATCTAGGAATCTTGCCCCGAATGAGTCCTCACCACTGTGTGGGTCAAGATTTATCCAATCTACCTCTTTATGATTAAAGTCTCCCATAATCAAAATCCTACATTTTTTTTCCCGTACCATGTTAACAACTGAGTTTATGACTTCAATAGTACCTATATGACTTTCCTCATAAACTTCAAGCCTATTTTGGTTCCTTGGTGGGTTGTATACAATAGTTATTATAATGCTCTCTGACCCAGTATTTATGCGAGCAACAAGAAATTCCTTGAACTCACTTTCTATAGCCAAGTTTATTTCTTCAACTTGAATCCTTTCACTTATGAGCAGTGCTATCCCTCCACCAGTCCTCTCAGATCTTTCAACCCTTAGTATTCTGAAACCCTTAGGAAAAACTGTGACACTGTTTATGTCCTAACTCAACTTAGTCTCTGTAATTGCTACTATATCTGCCTTACTGTTGTGAATCCTATCTTTTAATTCTACTGCCTTACCAGCTAATCCATCAGCATTTGTGTATAACAATCTTAATGAGGCCCCATCCCCTGATCTTCTGTCATTATCTTCTTTATCTCCCCTTTGTCTGGAAGAACTCTGTAATGAAAATTTTTCTTCTCTTCTTCATTTCTTTCATCATTTAACCTTCTTGCCTCTTGCAACAAGTTTTTGATCTTTCCCATCTCTTCCTGTGTTCTGTATTGTCTAATGAACACTTCTTTGAATTCTTGAAGGTCTTTTAGACTTTTTTTTCTCAACAATATTTCCCTACATGTTTGCATACCTCTGTGGCTGTAAGGTTGATGCTCTCTAATACCGGCCCTTGAGCTTCTATCACTGCAATCTGAGGGGGTGGGGTATTTTCTACTGTAAATACTGACTGAAACTCCTTGTTCAATTCTTTGCAGATCTCTTCATCCGTCTCAGTGATGCTTCCATCACTGGAATTAATGCTATAATGTGTGTGATTACCTAATTGTGATTACCTAATTGTGTTTACGGGAAAGAGCCCAAAGCTCGTATCTTCCCGTCTCCTGATCGGTTCCGCGCGCGCGTGTGTGTGTGTGTGTGTGTGTGTGTGTGTGTGTGTGTGTGTGTGTGTGTGTGTGTATGTGTGTGTGTGCGCCTGTGGACGGGAAAACATCTGTCAATAGTAATTTATTAATTAATGTGTCATTATTTTCGGGTCATCTGGCGATTTCTCTAGATCGTTACATTAAATGCTTCGAGCTCTGATAACATAAATAGCAGGCCTTTCTTTCTAGTAACATTTTTAGTAATTTTTTGTATTACCTTAGTAATTCTTCAGTTATGCATATTTTCTGGAAAAGTGAGTGGCAGGAAGGGCATCCGGTCGTAAAACTCTTAGCCAACACCAACCACTTCCCTCTCATTATCCAACTTATACCTGTACATGCTGAGATCTCAAGCTATGGAGGAGCAAGCCAGGTCAGCTTGATGCTTGTTCCAAGCCCGGATATAAGGATAGGTTGATGTCAGAAAGAGCCTCCAGTCGTATACCTCTGAGCCACTACCCTCGTAGAGCCTAATGAGAATCAGTGACCCCACGTAAACAAGGGAATAACTTTAGATACTGATATAGAAGTTATAAACATTTTCATGAAATTCAAGTATCTTTCTTTTATAAATGAAAAGCCTGTAAATTAAAATTGGTAAAACTTTTACAATTAGACATAATTTCAAGTGTTTCAGTCAATTTCGTCTCTTTGACTATTTACGAATATTACTGGTATCTGAAAGCTTGAACGAAAGGTCCTGCCTTTATACTGATTCATTTATTTGCTTACTTTCATATCTTTACTTAGCAAATTATGTGTACTGCTTTTCTAGCAGAAGTTTAGTACATCTTGGTATTAAATTTCTTAAGAAGCTTTGAACCTTTAAACTACAGACTTCAGTTTGGGCGTTTTCCATATGCGGCTGCTATAACTCCCCATAATTACTTTGTCACATCACTGGAGGATTTGCAAATGGCTTTTATATCCTATCGCTTTGACTCTTGACATATCTGTACCACTTCTAATATACTAAAATACATATTTCATAAGCTGACTCCAGAGTAATGCTGCTTAATTTATTATTTACGTTAAATGTCGCATAAATGCTTTCAGAGTGTTAAGCATTTACATACCATAAGTCTAAGTTGGCTAAGAGTGTAAATATTATTTCCATTATTTAAATTATTTTTTTTCATAAGGTGAATTTTCATTCCCATAAGCCTAGCCATACTTCACATTGCGCGATTACCTTCATCAGTTACGTTTCTGATCATTTTTGTAGATTTTTAATATTAGTATGGAGCTCATTTGCAACTTTCATATTAATAATATCACATTTTGCTATTATCTGCAAACTTTTAATTTTAATAAGTACTGCAAAAACATTACTGAGGCACAAGTATTGTGAAAATAGTCGTATTACTTACTAATGATAAATTCTACAATTACCTTTGTTAAATTTTTAGAGAGTATCTATCTAATCGCAGGCAGTCTATCCGTCTTGACAGCATTATCTCCACTCCAAAAGATGTATCATTTGGTGTTCCACAGGGATCAGCCCTTGGTCCTATCCTCTTCTCCATTTATGTACTTGATCTATCTTGTTTCATTTCTGACCGTCTAATTGTACAATATGCAGATGACACTCAGCTGCTCCTTAGTGGTGATATTAATAATCTCCCAGAATTAACTTCAAGAGCAGAAAACACTCTGTCAAAAATTTAGACCTATTTTCAAGAAATTGGGCTCTTAATTAACGACAGTAAAACACAATGCATGTTAATTATTTCAAGGTGCCTTATGGCACAAATTCCAGAAAACACAACAAATAATTTTTGTGGCAATGTTATTACTCCTAGCAGCAGTAAAAAATCTAGGAATTCACTTTGATAACTACATGTTGTTTGATTCCCATATAGATAAAGTATGCAAAAAAGTTACAAGATCACTAATGTACTTATCACGTATAAAAGACAAATTTGAGACTACCACTCGAATGACAGTTGTTGAATCTCTAGCCCTAAGTCACATTAACTATTGCACATCTGTATGAGGAGCTACCAATATGACTCAGATCAATAGAATACCAAAGCTTATTAATTTTGCAGCTCGACTTGCCGTGGGAGGAATAAGAAAATATGACCACATCACACCAGCTCTCATAAAACTTAAGTGGCTGCTAGAAGAAAGCAAGGTCGCCTATGCTATTTATGTTATTGTATACAAAATTTTGAACTATCATTATCCTGGCTGGCTATTTAATTTCAAAGCAGTCAGAGATATAAAGGGAACCAATACAAGACAGAGTAGTGCGCTCTCTATTTAGAGAACAAACACAGATGCAGGTTCAAAGATGATTACTATTAGAGGGCCAACACTCTGGAACAATATTCCACAACATCTTAAAAATTCATCCTCCTTCTCAGCTTTCAAAGGCAAACTATATAGTTTTCTTTTGGACAAATAGTTACTCACACACTAATCAAGCTTAATGATTTAATGCAGTTTCCTTAACACTAACCCCATTTTTTTAAATAGATATCGCCTTCTTTGATTTCTAAGTTAAGAACTAATTATTCTCATTGTTAGGAACACGAATACGGTGATTATGATCCTGTTTCGAGTATTACTATTACTACTTTAATTATTTAACATTAAATTATAAACATTTTATCACAGTATGATATTATATGTATATATTAACTCAAAGTAATCTTCATTTTCTGTTCACTTTTTGCTTAATTTCAAGTCTACTTAGAAGTGTACTCTTAGTTTTGTAAAGGAATAGCCATTGCATAAAAATGGAAATTAATGTTTGTTTGTTTATTTGTTCTCTGACCTTTCCCTTTTGTCATTCCTATTAGGATTTAACCAACCTAGAGAGTTCTCGCCATATATTACCATTATTTACAGCTTCCTATTACGAAACAGTTTTGTAACACTTTATCTCAGAATATCTACTTATATAAATATACGCAATCACACCGGAATATATCTACAAACTTTAGTGAATTTTTTTTTTCTGAATACATCCGTGATTACTCACCTC
>JAXCGZ010017365.1:0-5000 GCA_037179515.1 Halocaridina rubra | reverse complement strand
GTGTAGTGGTAGCGCCTTGACTTAGTAATCCTAAGTTCTAGGTTCGAGTCCCGTTTGGGGTAAAAAAAAAAAAAGATTCATGTTTTCACATATATAATGTGCTTATTTGTATATATATATATATATATATATATATATATATATATATATATATATATATATATATATATATATATATATATATTGGTGTGTGTGTGTGTGTGTGTGTGTGTGTGTGTGTGTATGCGCAATTACCTAACTGTGATTACCTAATTGTTCTTACGGAAAAGAGCCAGAAACTCGTAACTTCCCGTCTCCTGATCGGTTCCATTTTGTATTAAGTGTGTGATTACCTAATTGTGATTACCTAATTGTGTTTACGGGAAAGAGCCCAAAGCTCGTATCTTCGAGTCTCCTGATCGGTTCCATTTTGTACTTAGTGATACTTATCATACCTGTCCTTAAAACTATGGATTGAGATAGCATTAACTACCTCCTCGCTTAGCCAAATCCAATTATCAACTACTCTTACACTGAAAAAGTATTTCCTTACATCCTGCAAAGAAGTTTTCTTACGAAGCTTCAAACTATGACCTCTAGTTCTAGAGCCAGCCATATCAAAATATCGATCCCTATCCACTCTATCATAACCATGAAGGAATTTAAAGACTGTCACCATATCCCCCCTCACTCTTCTAGCTTCGAGTGATGGTAAGTCTAATTCCCTCAGCCTCTCATCATAACTGAGATTTCGTATTTCTGGCACCAGCTTCGTGGCATGTCTTTGAACTTTTTCAAGCTTAGCTATGTGCTTTTTCAAGTGCGGATTCCAAAAGGGGGCTGCATATTCGAGTTTTGGCCTCACATAGGTTACATAAATATTTCTGAACATTTCCTTGTCCATGTGCCTGAAGGCTACCCTTACATTTGATAAGAATGCATATGCTGCCCTTACTATGCCATTTATATGTATTTCTGGAGACAAATCTTCCAGTATGTTTACTCCTAGATCTCTCTCATTTTCTGTCTCTTGAAGTTGTACTCCAGCCACCGAGTAGTCAAGCTTGGGCCTTCTTGCACTTGTACCCATTCTCATTACCTTACATTTTGAAGTATTGAATTTCATTAGCCACTTTTCTGTCCACTCATGCAGATTATTTAGATCCTCCTGAAGTGTGTGTGTGTGTGTGTGTGTGTGTGTGTGTGTGTGTGTGCGTGTGTGTGTGTGTGTGCTTACGGGAAAGAGCAAAGAGCTCGTATCTTCCCATCTCCAGATCGGCTACATTTTGTACTAAGTGATACTTATCATACCTGTCCTTAAAACCATGGATTGAGTTAACATTAACTACCTCCTCGCTCAGAAAATTCCACTAAAATAGTACTTCCTTACATCATGAAAAGAAGTTTTCTTACGAAGCTTCAAACTATGACCTCTAGTTCTAGAGCCAGCCATATCAATTTATCGATCCTTATCCACTCAATCATAACCATGAAGGAAATTAAAGACTGTCACCATATCCTCCTTCAATCTTCTATCTTCGAGTGATGGTAAGTTTAATTCCTTCAGCCTCTCCTCATAACTAAGATTGCGTATGTCTGGCACCATTTTCGTGGCATGTCTTTGAACTTTTTCAAGCTTAGCTACGTGCTTATTCAAGTGCGGATTCCAAAAGGGGGCAGCATATTGAAGTTTTGGCCTCACATAGGTTACATAAATATTTCTGAAAATTTCCTTGACCATGTTTCTTTTTTTTTTTTTTTTTTTAAGTGTGACACCGGGACAGGCAGAAACTGCCCTCATCAATAAAGACCCGGGCACGAGAAAATACAAGACGAAGGAAAAGAAAAATGTTAAGGGCAAGGCAGAGATGAGGTAATGTCACACAAAGGAAAACGACAGACAAAAAAATAACCAAAGTACAGAGGACCCAGAGGTATGGAGGACTAGGCTCTGAGATGACGATAGATCTGCTTTTTGAAGGGTGAAAGGTCATAAGAATTAGGAAAGTCAGAAGGAGGAAGAGAGTTCCAGAGTCTGGAGGTAGATGGGAAGAAGCAGTCGCTGCACCGACCAATCCTCGAGCTACAAATCTCCACACAGTACCTGTGAGATGAGGCCGCTTGGCGAGTGTTACGCGGCCCCTGCAGTGGAGGAAGGATCCAACTCGCCAACTCATCAGAGCAGCAATGGAAGTAGTAGCGACAGAAAAGCGAAAGGGAAGATACCTTACGGTGAAGAGAGAGAGAATCCAGGTTAGAAGTAAGAGAAGGATCATTAATGAGTCTGACTGCCTCAGATTCAACCCTATCAAGAAGATAAGTAAAGGAGGAAGAACCCCAGATGTGTGAGCAGTATTCTAAGCAGGGGCGGATGAGACCTTTGTAAATTTTAAGTAACTGCAATGAGGAAAAGAATGACGAAAGCGAAACAAAACCCCCAATCTTTTGGATGAAGATTTAGAAATTTGGATTATATGATTCATCCAAGACAAGTTAGAGGCTATATGGATTCCTAATATATTGATAGAGTTAAGAGGGTAAATTTCATTAGTTTTGAAGACAATAGGGTTTTCAGGAGGAGAAGAAGATAAAGAGATAGCCAGACACTGTGTCTTGGAGGCATTGAATTTAGCTAAATTTTGAGTGCCCCATTCAGATACTCTCTGCAAATCGGAGTTAAGAGTAGAAGAAAGAGTGATACATGATTGATTACGAGTAACATATGAAGATTGTGAAGAAATGGCAGAGGAAAAGTGAAGGGTAGAATCATCAGCAAAGGCATGAAGAAGGGAGGAAGATGGGGATTGTAGAAGATCATTGATGAAGAGAAGGAAGAGAGTAGGTGAAAGAACAGAGCCCTGTGGAATACCACTGATAACAGAGAAAGGGCTAGATGTCACGCCATCAACAACTACAGATATAAAACGGTCAGTAAGAAAACTGGAAATCAGAGAACGGAAAGAAAGGGTAAAACCATAGGCAGGAAGTTTGGCCAACAGAGCCTTGTGCCAGACTCTGTCAAAAGCCTTAGAAATATCAAGGGAGACGACAAAGGATTCCCCATAGTTCCTCAGAGAAGATGACCATACATGAGTAAGATAGGAAAGGAGATCACCAGTGGATCTTGCCTTGCGGAAGCCGTACTGATGATCGGAGATAAGTGAGTTAGATTCAATGCGTTTCAAGAAGTGAGCATTGAACATAGTTTCGAAAACTTTAGCAATAGAGGAGGTTAGAGCAATAGGTCGGTAGTTAGAAGGAATAGAGCAGTCACCCCTCTTAGGAACAGGTTGAACTAGAGCATGCTTCCAAGATGAAGGATAGAAACTGGTTGACAGAATGAGGTGAGAAAGACGGCAAAGCAAGGCAGCCAGTTAATCAGCAACCTCCTTAAGAAACCTTGCAGGGATAACATCAGGACCAGATGCCTTGTTCATCTTTAGCGAGCGAAGAACCTTATGAACTTTGCGTGAAGAAAGGATAAGGGAGGGCATAGGGTTAGAGAGGGGAAAAGACTGAGGAACAGGTGAGCTGGAATCGTTGATAGATGAGTTGGCAGAAAAATGAGAGCCAAAGAGAGTGGCTTTGTCAGTGGGAAAGCAAGCTGTAGAACCATCAGAACGAATGAGAGGGGGAAAGCTTGAGTTACAGAAGCTTTTGGAGACGTTTTTGGCTAAGGACCAGAAGCATTTGTCAGTGGGAGAGGAATTAAGGTCATCAACTTTCCTTCTTATAAAGGAAGCATTATACCTTCGAATCTGTGCAGTACAGCGATTCCTAGCTATAAAAAAAGCAGAGCGAGTTAAATCGGAAGGAGAGGCTTGGTAAGATCGGTGAACCTGATTCCTAGCTTGGATAGCCATGGAGCAGGCACGGTCAAACCAAGGTTTAGGGGGAGAGAAAGTTTTTGTAGAAGAGGGGATGTACGCCTCCATTCCCATGGACACGATCTCGGCAACTTTTAGAGCTACCTGATCAGGGTTGCGGGACCAAAAGCAGTAGTCATCCCATGGGAAGTCAAAGAGAAAGTTACGCAAATTTTCATGTTGGGTTCGCTCGAAGTGCCAAAGGCGCGATGAGTAGGAGGGATTGGTGGTGGGGGAGCGGAAGTGGAAGTGCCAGAAGGCTATCCTTACATTTGCTAAGAAAGCATATGCTGCCCTTACTATGCCATTTATATACATTTCTGGAGACAATTCTGCCAGTATATTTGCTCCTAGATCTCTCTCATTTTCTGTGTGTGTGTGTGTGTGTGTGTGTGCATACTTATTTGAGTGTGTATAAATATCAATCCATTTTGACTCTCCTGTTTTAAAATTGTGCTCACTGACTTTACCAAATGAGAAAAGTCTCTATCCTCTCCTCCCAGACTTTACCGAGAGGTGAAATTGAAAGATGATTCTTGCTATTGTCTTTCCTTTTTTTTCTTTTCTTTTTTATTTCAAGTGAGAATTAGTCAGATGTGGCAATTCTTTTTACACCGCGTTTGTCGTAATAATAACTTTTCTACAATGGTAATAAAAATTATAGTAAAACGCAACTTTCAATATTATAAAATTAGACTTAGCTACTTGAAGCTATCAAGAAAGAGCAAAAGTTAATTCATTTTTCAAAATGTTTTTAATTTATTTTGAAGATCTCTAACAATGAATGTATAGAAAAATTTGGTTTGATTGCCAGCCATATTTATAATTTTTTCCTATCTGAACTTGAAAATATTATTTGTTTAGTTATCCAAGAGAAGGATGTATAATGGAGAAGAATGAAATCCCTCCCTCCACCAAAGAAAAAACATAAAACAAAAAAAAAGCTTTATAGCTGAGCTGTCCACGCAAAAAAAAAAAATAGTAATAGGATTCTCTGGGACTTGCAGTAAACTACTATTTCATAGCCCATAAGGGAAGGAATGGAAACGAACTAAATCTAAGAGGAAATAATGTGACGTGTATGCATTGAGCTCCCGATAATATTGTGTTTATCAAGTGACAGAGTTTAAATGCACAGCTATAGAATTAACGAAA
>JAXCGZ010017364.1:55000-75667 GCA_037179515.1 Halocaridina rubra | reverse complement strand
CGCGCCCCATCATGGTCTGAGGTTAGCAAGGGCATGCACTCAGCGTAACGCTTACATCTACCAAAACAAGTCCTTCGCAAGCAGGGAGCCGTCCTAGCCCTTGGTAGAAAAGGGAGTCCGTGACATAAAACAGGAACAAACAAACAAACAAACAATACATATATATATATATATATATATATATATATATATATATATATATATATATATATATATATATATATATATGTGTGTGTGTGTGTGTGTGTGTGTGTATACACACACACACACTCGAATATATTATCATATGGGTAAGCATAAAATTTTTTTTTCTAATGGGTGGGATTCAAATCGATGACATTATCGGTGTCCTAAGGCACTAGCAACTGGAAAACTCTCTCTCTCTCTCTCTCTCTCTCTCTCTCTCTCTCTCTCTCTCTCTCTCTCTCTCTCTCTCTCTCTCTCTCCCTCTCTGATATATATATATATATATATATATATATATATATATATATATATATATATATATATATATATATATATATATATATATATATATATATATATATATATATATATATATATATATATATATATATATATATATATATATATATATATATATATATATATATATATATATATATATATATATATATATATATATATATATATATATATATATATATATATATATATATATAATATATATATATATATATATATATATATATATAATCTTACTTCCAAGGCTAAAAAATAAACACTTGGTCTTATGATTTGCAAAAATGACCATTAGGCTTTTATTATTTTACGAGTACCCGGTACGTACATTATTATAACAATATGGACATATAAAGAGAAGATAGATAGATAGATAGAGAGAGAGAGAGAGAGAGAGAGAGAGAGAGAGAGAGAGAGAGAGAGAGAGAGAGAGAGAGAGAGAGAGAGAGAGAGAGAGAGAGAGAGAGAGAGAGAGAGAGAGAGAGAGAGTCTTATTATCTCTCGCAAACTACCATGCTTGATATAATCCATGAAAGAACATTATAATGAACATTCAGATAATAGAAGGAATATCGTGGTTATTTCCAGTATATTGTGCTAATGTAATAGTCAGATAATGAAATTAAGTGTACAGACGAGTTAACTGAAATTAATTAGTACACTTAACTCCCTAAGGGGGGCTTATGTAACAATGTGACTATAACCACTCAGGGATTAGGCAGGTCAATTACTCTCCAAGACAAATTTCATAGCATAATGTGGCCGAGTGGTAACGTTCATAACTTGAATCGTCAGGTTGTGGGTTCGAGGCCCACCACGGTCTGAGGCTTGAAAAGACATTCACTCAGGGAAACGATCGCACTTGCCAAGACCAAAGTCCATCACAAGAAGAAACTTTCCAATTTTTAGTAAAAAATGGAGTCCGTGACGTAAATCCGACCAAGAACCAATTTGGTTATATCCACTTAGGGATGACGTAAGCATAACAACTGACCCAGTCGCGTCTCGAAAAATATTTTGGCCAGAGCCACGTACAGCGTGAGGTAAGGGTCCAAAAACACATAACCTACCCACGACGATTCTTGCAACATTATTTAGGAATAACCGCTTAGTGTTGTTTAAAAAAAACACACACACACACACACACACACACACACACACACACACACACACACACACACACACACACACACACACACACACACACTCTACGGTGATTCTTATAACATGCTCGTAATTTGGCCATAAAGATGAGGTAAGGCAATAATTCTTAATTTCGATAGAACTTGCCCATACCCACTTAACGATGAGGTATGGCAATAACTGCCCAAGTCAAATTTTGCAACATAATTTGGCCACGGCTAATTAGAGATGAGATACATGTAATATCGCTCATCTTGAAGTAACTCACGAAAGCTCAGTGTTTTCAGTGTGTACTCCATTATATATATGCAGCAGCCGCGGAAGAGTAGTGGTTAGAGCGCTCGACTCAGCAAGAAAAAAATCGTGCTCGTGTCCACCGAGGTACGTTATGAATGGTATCTACTCTTAATTCCCTAGCTCAGCCTGTGCCCATCCACATTCTAATGGGGATTACTAGAGACACAAAAATCGGCAAATCCCATTTTTGTATTCTATATACATGAGCCATTTTTCCCCTTATAAGGTGAGTGGCTGAGTCAAGGCAAACTAGAAAATGGTACCTCTAGTCACGAACATCCAGTAGCTCCCATGTAAATAAATTTGAGATACTAGGCATAATACAGTGGTACCTCTAGTCACGAACATCCAGTAGCTCCCATGTCAATAAAGTTGAGATACTAGGCAAAATACAGTTGTACCTCTAGTCACGAACATCCAGTAGCTCCCATGTCAATAAATTTGAGATACTAGGCAAAATACAGTATATCCTCTAGTCACGAACATCCAGTAGCTCCCATTTCAATAAATTTGAGATGCTAGACAAAATACAGTGGTACCTCTAGTCACGAACATCCAGTAGCTCCCATGTCAATAAATTTGAGATGCTAGACGAAATACAGTGGTACCTCTAGTCACGAACATCCAGTAGCTCCCATGTCAATAAATTTGAGATACTTTAGTTCTAAACACATCTAATTAAATGAGCTATTGTGTGAGTTTCTATTTTCTTGAATATAGCAACAACATGACTACACTGATACGAACTCCCAATATATAATGCACAGGGAAGGAGGAGGAGGAGGAGCCCCGCTCCTCTTAGTAGACATCATAAACATTACATGGAACAAATCCAGGCATTGGAAAAGCAAGACAGCTGAGCTCCGTTCCGCTCCAATTGAGAGGGCTGGTATCAGGAAAGGCATCCAGCAGTAAAACACTTAATGCTAAAATAAACACTAGGCATCAAGAACCAAGTGAAAAGCAGAGACTCCATTTGAACGAGGGAACAGCCGCCAGTGAAGACAAAAAATAAAAAGGAAAAAGAAAAGAAAAAAGTAAAAGGAAGAAGAAGAAGAAGAAGAAGGGAAAAGAAACCCCACCACCCATTATCATACATCATCACCATTTTATGAATAAGCCGATAGTGAGTATAATTAATACAACGACTACACAGGAAATTTAGTGACCCTAGCTTTAAATACCATTAAACAATTTCCCGTTTGATATATGATGCATAGACTCTCTCTCTCTCTCTCTCTCTCGCTCCCTCTCGCTCCCTTCCTCTCGCTCCCTCCCTCTCTCTCCCTCCCTCTCGCTCCCTCTCTCTTGCTCCCTCCCTCTCTCTCCCTCCCTTTCTCTCCTTCCCTCTCGCTCCCTCCCTCTCGCTCCCTCCTTCTCGCTCGCTCTCTCTCGCTCGCTCTCTCTCGCTCTCTCAATTCAAGTGTATTTTAGGGGTAATTTAATTAAATATAGGCTTCCCTATCTCACAAGTAACCTTAAATAACTAAAGTATTACCGAACACAGCAATAAAAAATGACAGCTAAAATGACTAAATAAATATAGGTAAATACATACATAAACAATATGAGAGAGTTCTGAAAACCAGCCAAAACAATACCTATGTTTATCTGGAATCGCTTGAGAGAACCAGAAAATGTGGACTTGTTTGGGTAAGGTATTTGGCCACTTTTATTTCATCTGTCGGCTTACAGACTTTGAAATAGAAGGTCAGATGCGGCTGTGGTCTATTCAAAGCTCAATTAACTCAACACGTAAAAATAATATATTACATTATAGCAATTTAAAGGGCAATAACACATGCTGACTAAGCAATGTTTGGCCTTTTTATATGTCGCCTGTAGTCCCCATTCGAATGAGGGTGGACACAGACATATGGATCTATAACGAAATTAAGGGTAGAATCCCTTTCTCACGCCAATTTACGGGATCGAACCCGTGGATTTAAGGCTCGTCATTTCCCGACTTACGTGCTTCCCAACTGAGTAACGGAGAAAAATCTACATTAGAGTGATAGTTTCCTTTTGTCTCTGCACCTCAATGCCACATTATTGTGGGGTCGCTGTTCATAACTAGCCTATTCCATCCATCTCTCCGCAGCAGCATCAATACAATTCCTTCTCAGGAAAGCAAAGTATTTTCTCTAAATACTCACTGTAGAATTTTCGTTTTCCATTGAGACCTTCCTCAAAATAATGATCGACTATTCCCTTGACGATTTTTTCTTACTGCAAAGGAGTCGCTTTTATTCATAGGGACAGTTAATTGACATCCCGAAAAACTTTTAATTTGAGAACGAATGTTTGTTAAAGAGAATATATATATTTGATCTACACTGTTTTATTCCTTTATTGCCAATATACCCAACTATTCCATGTATCTACCCACATAAAAAGACAGCAAATTCCCATTGCAAGGGAGGCGTGGCTGGGTCAATGCACACCCACTGTGGTTCTGGTTAGAGTATCCTACAAGAATACCTCTTATATATGCTTGACTCTTCGCAGGAGGTAAATATATAGAGGGTGAGATTTCCAGTTACCGCGCTCAACCTCATGCAATCGACTTTAACGACATGCAGGGAAACATGACAACAGCATTCCCGTTTCTAGATCAAAGAAAAAGAAAAGAAAATGCAGAGTATGAATGAAATAGAGAACGAACTAAGTATGGTAAAGACATTCACCTTCTCACTTGAACAGAACCCACCCACAGCTATTTATAAAGCTCAGTATTGCTAATAGGCGTACATGAAGTGGAAAAATAATCTCCTGGATATGAGCGAAGTTTTGTTTTTACCGAAGAGCGATATAAATATCGGACTTGCAGGGAGTTTTGTTATCTCGGAACAAACTTCATGGATTCAAAGTTCTAATTTAAGAATACAGCAATAATGGGCACCAGGATATGAGGAAACTTTTGCATTCAGCGAAAAAAAATATATATACACAACCTCCTTGTATACTTCCCTACAGCCTCTGAAACATTCATTTTAGTTCCAATTTACAACTGGTGGCTAGGAAAGCCTTACATATTATCCACATGTTAACAAGTTAAATCCTAATATAGTGCCACAGTGCCAATTAAAAAATAGTGCCAAGTTTCTCGGGTTACTATGAAACACTGACGATTCCCGAGTCACTTGAGCCAGATTAAAGATCTCTATGCAAACCAATTCAGTACTAAGACTCTGAAAAAAGAATTTATTGAACCATGAGAGAACCCAATTCCTGGAAAAGCTCCGAAGAATATTGATATTCCATCATTAATGGATTAGACATTTAAGTGATTTCATATCAGTTTTTACTTGGAGGTTACTAAGCTTACGAGATGTAAAATTTTTACTCTGGAGAGATTGAAAGCTAATATGTACAGTAATTATCTTCAAGAGAACGAAGAAGTAAAGTCAAGAGAGTATATAAAAGACTATCTATCTGTCTACCTATCTATACATCTCTCTATCTATAGACATGAGCCATTTTCCCTTTATGGAAAGTGACTGAGTCAAAGCAAAGTACTCTATACATAAGGGATGGAATCCCCCCATCCAATATGGTGGCCCAGTCAATGCACACATCCACTCACCTTTTATTCAGTTAGTGCATATGCATTTATTTCACTTCTATAAAACATTTTACCAAGCATTTCACTTTCATGTTCACTCGTTCCATAATTAGGCACCCATGACTAGGGTTCTAGTTAGAGTTTTCCTGCTGAACCCCCTCATATTCCTTGACTCTCGGGGGTAGAAAAAATATGAAGGGGTGGGGTTCCATGTTCCCTCGCTCTGCCCAAACTGGTCTACATTTAAGACACATGAGATCCTGAAGGAGATATTCTTGTTCCCAGCCTCTGGAGAATAAAAAAAGAAGTACAGAGTATGAGATCGAAAATAAACTATGGGAAGATTTGGACACTCAACCAAGTCCCCTCGTTCTGCCCCATTTAGTCTACTTATACGCATGCCATCCTGGAGAAGATAATCTTGTCCCCACCCTCTGGAGAATGAAGAAATGTAGAGTAAGAGAGATAAAGAACTCTGAGAATCATGGGGGACAACTCTTCACTTCGACAGAACCCAAGTCATTAAAGAATAAGCCTTATAGTATTAATTCTTAAAAACACCAGGGCTTACAAGAACACTATCTGCACTTAAGAAATAAGCAAATACATTAGTAGCATTACATATTCTAAAGACATTAAAACACACTTCAATATACATAGAATCAAGAGATTGATAATTAAATGTGTCTCTTATGATATGCATTGGGAAACGTGTCATTTTTACACTTGAAGAGATATTCCAGAATGTCTCTATTTGACTACAAAAGAAATTCAACCTCCATCTGCGAGAGAATATTTGTCCGTGACGGCAGATATCTTTTTCTTATTGTTTTTTCCTCTCTCTATATACATATATTCATTCTAATATCGTCAAGGCAAACAGGTAAAGAGACGTCTGAATAAATACAGAACAGAATTTTTGAATCTTTGCTTGGACACGAAAATGGATTGGAGAAATAGTCCTGAACGATGGAGAAAATGTCATATCTTTCGTTTTTTTTTTATCCTGACATTTTATTAAAGGGATGAAGCGGTGGTGGTAAACCAGCTGCAGCTGTCGTCCCTCACGGCAGAAGATTCTTGCCCACTTACCCTGTGGTTAACCCAAGAAGGGTAGTGGTGGAAGGGAATCATGGCAAACTCTTATCCTCAAGAAGCTAATAAAAGTCATCGAGGTATGTTTGGTTTCAGGTGAATGAGTGTGCTTTGGCTTCGCCACCCCTTACAAACCGGATTACGTCCATCGCATATGAATGCATATGTATGAAATATGAATATGACATGATTTGTTATTAGCTTTTCAATTTCAACTCACAAAGGGGTTAATATATCATGTGTAGCTTGCAAAGGGCCAAAGAATAGTGCCATAAAATATAATAAATAAAAATTAAAAGAAAGGCCCGATTTCTTAAACAGTGTAAACCTAGGATACCATTTTGTTAGTTAGCTAGACACACACAATTGGATTTCATAAACGCATCTGACGCGGTTCTGTGTATGGCTAGGATCCGGAACGGCCCGATTTCTTAAACAGTGTAAACCTAGGATACCATATTGTTAGTTAGCTAGACACACACAATTGGATTTCATAAACGCAACTGATGCGGTCCTGTGTATGGCTAGGATCCCGTACGGGATCCTAGCCATACACAGAACCGCGTCATATGCGTTTATGAAATCCATTTGAGTGTGTCTAGCTAACTAACTATATGGTATCCTAGGTTTACACTCTTTATGAAATCGGGCCAAAGTTAGTAAAAAGCTTCATCTGTGATTCTCAAACGATCTTAGAAGTCAATTTTACTACTCAATTCTGACTCTATTCATGCCAAATGGTGCATGAAAACTTGAAAAACTGACAGCCTTTGATCACAGCGTAAATCTTTTTAAGAGTTTATATTCTCTCTTAAAACATTATTCCTGTCTTTGGCTTTCTATTAATTCTCTCTAAAAACGTTATTTCTGTCTACGGCATTTTATTAATTTTCGCCTAAATCATTATTCCGGTCTATGATTTACTATTAAATCTCTCTTAGAATACAATTCCTGTCTATGACTTTTTATCAATTCCTTCTTGAGATATTATTTGACCTTGGCATTTTATAAGTAAAATGATGGCATTATGAACTTACAAAGTTCTTCTTTATCATTAACTTTTCCAAAGTTGGTTTTGACACCATTTAAGGGCGTAATGCCCTTCCTGATACCAAACCTCTCCAGGGCTTGGATTAGCCACCCAGTAGACTTGGCTTTCATCTCCAGTGCCAGAAATAATGAACTTAGTGAGTACATTTTAAATCAATAGATGACCACGCTTATAAACACATTACTTCCAGCATACTTTTACCGCAGAATAGGTACAAAACTCGTTAACTAGTTATATCCAGGTGTTCACAGGTACCAAGGGCACTTAGATGAACAGGACTCCTCACTAAAGTTAACAAGTTGATGAACACCTGTAGCTCTTGGTGAAAGAAACTGTGGCGTCACTTCATCCCCATGGAAGTAAGAGGGATGATAAGAGATATATTAGCTTCTAGTGAATGTGTGTGCTTTGGTTGTAGCCACAGCATATGTATGTGTGAACACCGAAATTGTAAATGACCGAAATTCCTGCAGATATACATATCAGACAAAAGCTATACAAACCCAAAAGAAAAGGGATATTTCCAGGCAAAGCTGCTAGTCTTTCTTCGAAAGTTGGAGATATCCTACATACACCTAAAGCCACGTACCCAAGCATGCATGCACACACACACAAACACACACACACACACACACACACACACACACACACACACACACACACACACACACACACACACACACACACACACACACACACACACACACACACACACAAACACACACACACACACACACATTTATACTAAGCAATGGGATGGGCATTTTTTGTCGTTATCGAAGATCGATCTCGCAAAGATACGCTTTCATTACAGATAAAAACACAAGGGGTGCCACTACCCTCTCCCTCTTAATCCCACGTGCGTTTGGCTGAATTCGGAAGCCCCGAGTAGGAATTAAATACAGAATACACTGAGATACCCATGAGTAAAACTGAACGCAATAACGCTTATATGGAGTGACATTTAACCAGCAAGGCATCACACACATCCCTGCCTTTCGCCAACAATGGCACTGTATACCCTCGCTTCCTTATTGGAAAGTCAAACAAATGTCACGTCGTTCATGCTTTTACTTCGCTTGCATATGCACTACAGTGCCAGGCAAATCAAGTTAGTTCTATGGACTGCTCTTTTTTTATAAGAAATGTTCATAAAGTCTCTTGACTTTTCATGAAAGGTTTCCTGAAAATATACGAGGAGGTTATGGCTCTGTAGATGCAGGTGATTGCATGCACAGTACGTCTGCGGGTGGATACTCGACTATGTTCTCCAAAAATCTATACCCAATGTTCCGGTTTTACGTCACGGACTCCCTTTTCTACCAAGAGCTAGGACGGTTGCCTTCTTGCAAAGGACTTGTTTTGGCAGATGTAATCCTTACGCTGAGTGCATGCCCTTGCTAACCTCAGATCATGACGGGGCGCGAACCCTTGACATGACGCCTTGAACCACGGTGACTACCCAATAATCTATACCCAATGAGTAGTCGAATTTCCTAAAGGAAAAAATATATACTAGATGCTTGTCTAGAGTGCCATGCTAAAAAGTAAAAAGACTATTTACTCAGTCACAACACTGCACGAATCAGATTCAAAATAAATTCTAGACTCAAGTTGGCTCTTCGTTGCTACGTAGCAATATTTATCAGTCATTCCATTCTTTCTCGTTCATTTTCTCTCCCTCATCTTTGCGTTTATGGCTATGGCTATTTCGTTCATTTTCTGTTCCTTAAATTATCTTTGCATTTATGGCTATGCCATTTCGTTCATTTTCTGTTCCTAAAATTATCTTTGCGTTAATGGCTATGGCCATCTCGTTCATTTTCTGTTCCTAAAATTATCTTTGCGTTTATGACTATGGCCATTTCGTTCGTTTTCTGTGCCTAAAATTATCTTTGCGTTTATGGCTATGGCCATTTCGTTCATTTTCTGTGCCTAAAATTATCTTTGCGTTTATGGCTATGGCTATTTCGTTCATATTTTGTCTCTCAGTTTATATATCTTTGCTTTTAACTAACCCGACAGTTTTTCTTATTAATTTTAATCTGTCTCGTCAGAGGATTAAATGAGTAGCGAGATCATATGAACAATAAAAGCAACGAACAAGAAAATGTCTGTTGCGTATTTTTAGTTCGAATCTAGTAAATAAGAGTAACCCCAATGGTGCTCTAGGGTTATTTATATTTACATTAAAAGTCATCTAATCTAAGTAAGTTAGCCTATTAATTTATAGAATTATTTAAGTTTACATGAGTTCGTAGGGGTTATTTATTTTTACAAGATCGTAAAAATTTTAGTGCCAGTATGCGATTGTTTCCCACAGAGTGCCTCGTGGCACTATAATTGTGATATCTTTCTTAGATTACACTCAACCTCATGCAATTGACTTTAACGACACGCGGGGGAACATGGCAACAGCATTCCCGTTCCTAGATCCAAGAAAAAGAAAAGAAGAAAATGCAGAGTATGAATGAAATAGAGAACGAACTAAGTATAGCAAAGACATTCACCTTCTCACTTGAACAGAACCCACCCACAGCTACTTATAAAGCTCAGTATTGCTAATAGGCGTACATGAAGTGGAAAAATAATCTCCTGGATATGAGCGAAGTTTTGTGTTTACCGAAGAGCGATATAAATATCGGACTTGCAGGGTGTTTTGTTATCTCGGGACAATCTTCATGGATTCGAAGTTCTAATTTAAGAATACAGCAATAATGGGCACCAGAATATGAGGAAACTTTTGCATTCAGCGAAAAAAAAAATATACATAACCTCCTTGTATACTTCCCTACAGCCTCTGAAACATCCATTTTAGATCCAAATTACAACTGGTGGCTAAGAAAGCCTTACATATTATCCACATGTAAACAAGTTAAATCCTAATATTGTGCCACAGTGCCAATAAAAAAATAGTGCCAAGGGTAGTCGGGTTACTAAGAAACACTGACGATTCCCGAGTCACTTGAGCCTGATTAAAGATCTCTATGCAAACCAATTCAGTACTAAGACTGAAAAAAATTTTTTTTTTGAACCATGAGAGAACCCAATTCCTGGAAAAGCGCAGAAGAATATTGATATTCCATCATTAATGGATTAGACATTTAAGTGATTTCAAATCAATTTTTACTTGGAGGTTACTAAGCTTACGAGATGTAAAATTTTTACTCTGGAGAGATTGAAAGTTAATATGTGCAGTAATTATCTTCAAGAGAACGAAGAAGAAAAGTCAAGGAAGTATATAAAAGACTATCTATCTGTCTACCTATCTATACATCTATCTATCTATAGACATGAGCCTTTTTCCCTTTATGGAGAGTGACTGAGTCAAAGCAAAGTACTCTATACATAAGGGATGGAATACCCCCATCCAATATGGTGGCCCAGTCAATGCACACATCCACTCACCTTTTATTCAGTTAGTGCATATACATTTATTTCACTTCTATAAAACATTTTACCAAGCATTTCACTTTCATTTTCACTTATTCCATAATTAGGCACCCATGACTAGGGTTCTAGTTAGAGTTTTCCTGCTGAATCCCCTCATTTTCCTTGACTCTCGGGGGTAGAAAAAATATGAAGGGGTGGGGTTCCATATTCCCTCGCTTTGCCCAAACTGGTTGACTTTTAAGATACGCATGAGACCCTGGAGGAGATATTCTTGTTCCCAGCCTCTGGAGAATAAAAAAAAAAAAAAAGAAGTACAGAGTATGAGATCGAATATTAACTATGGGAGGATTTGGACACTCAACCAAGTCCCCTCGCCCTGCCCCATTTAGTCAACTTATACGCATGCCATCCTGGAGAAGATAATCTTGTCCCCACCCTCTGGAGAATGAATAAATGTAGAATAAGAGAGATAAAGAACTCTGAGAATCATGGGGGACAACTCTTCACTTCGACAGAACCTACGTCATTATAGAATAGGCTTTATAGCATTAATCCTAAGAAACACCTGGGCTTTCAAGAACACTATCTGCACTTAAAAAATAACCAAATACATTAGTAGCATTACATATTCTAAAGACATTAAAACACACTTCAATATACATAGAATCAAGAGATTGACAATTAAATGTGTCTCTTATGATATGCATTAGGAAACGTGTCATTTTTACACTTGAAGAGATATTCCAGAATGTCTCTATTTGACTATAAAAGAAATTCAACCTCCATCTGCGAGAGAATATTTGTCCGTGACGGCAGATATCTTTTTCTTATTGTTTTTTCCTCTCTCTATATACATATATTCATTCTAATATCGTCAAGGCAAACAGGTAAAGAGAGGTCTGAATAAATACAGAACAGAATTTTTGAATCTTTGCTTGGACACGAAAATGGATTGGAGAAATAGTCCTGAACGATGGAGAAAATGTCAAATCTTTTTTTTTTTTTTTTTTTTTTATTATCCTGACATTTTATTAAAGAGATGAAGCGGTGGTGGTAAACCAGCTGCAGCTGTCGTCCCTCACGGCAAAAGATCCTTGCCCACTTACCCTGTGGTTAACCCAAGAAGGGTAGTGGTGGAAGGGAATCATGGCAAACTCTTATTCTCAAGAAGCTAATAAAAGTCATCGAGGTATGTTTGGTTTCAGGTAAATGCGTGTGCTTTGGCTTCGCTACCCCTTACAAAGCGGATTACGTCCATCGCATTTGTATGCATATGTATGAAAAATGAATATGACATGATTTGTTATTAGCTTTTCAATTTCAACTCACAAAGGGATTAATATATCATTCGTAGCTTGCAAAGGGCCAAAGAATAGTGCCATAAAATATAATAAATAAAAATTAAAATAAAGGCCCGATTTCTTAAGCAGTATAAACCTAGGATACCATATTGTTAGTTAGCTAGACACACACAAATGGATTTCATAAACACATCTGACGCGGTTCTGTGTATGGCTAGAATCCCGTACGGCCCGATTTCTTAAAGAGTGTAAACCTAGGATACCATTTTGTTAGTTAGCTAGACACACACAATTGGATTTCATAAACGCATCTGACGCGGTTCAGTGTATGGTTAGGATCCCGTACGGCCCGATTTCTTAAACAGTGTAAACGTAGGATACCATATTGTTAGTTAGCTAGACGCACACAAATGGATTTCATAAACGCAACTGATGCGGTTCTGTGTATAGCTAGGATCCCGTACGGGATCCTAGTCATACACAGATGAGTTTATAAAATCCATTTGTGTGTGTCTAGCTAACTAACAATATGGTATCCTAGGTTTACACTGTTTAAGAAATCGGGCCAAAGTTAGCAAAAAGCTTCATCTGTGATTCTCAAACGATCTTAAAAGTCAATTTTACTACTCAATTCTGACTCTATTCATGCCAAATGGTGCATGAAAACTTGAAAAACTGACAGCCTTTGATCACAGCGTAAATCTTTTTAAGAGTTTATTTTCTCTCTTAAAACATTATTCCTGTCAATGGCTTTCTATTAATTCTCTCTAAAAACGTTATTTCTGTCTACGGCATTTTATTAATTTTCGCCTAAATCATTATTCCGGTCTATGATTTACTATTAAATCTCTCTTAGAATACAATTCCTGTCTATGACTTTTTATCAATTCCTTCTTGAGATATTATTTGACCTTGGCATTTTATAAGTAAAATGATGGCATTATGAACTTACAAAGTTCTTCTTTATCATTAACTTTTCCAAAGTTGGTTTTGACACCATTTAAGGGCGTAATGCCCTTCCTGATACCAAACCTCTCCAGGGCTTGGATTAGCCACCCAGTAGACTTGGCTTTCATCTCCAGTGCCAGAAATAATGAACTTAGTGAGTACATTTTAAATCAATAGATGACCATGCTTATAAACACATTACCTCACAGCTTACTTTTACCGCAGAATAGGTACAAAACTCGTTAACTAGTTATATCCAGGTGTTCACAGGTACCAAGGGCACTTAGATGAACAGGAATCCTCACTAAAGTTAACAAGTTGATGAACACCTGTAGCTCTTGGTGAAAAAAAAACTGTGGCGTCACTTTATCCCCAAGGAAGTAAGAGGGATGATAAGAGATATATTAGCTTCTAGTGAATGTGTGTGATTTGGTTGCAGCCACAGCATATGTATGTGTGAACACCGAAATTGTAAATGACCGAAATTCCTGCAGATATACATATCAGACAAAAGCTATACAAACCCAAAAGAAAAGGGATATTTCCAGGCAAAGCTGCTAGTCTTTCTTCGAAAGTTGGAGATATCCTACATACACCTAAAGCCACGTACCCAAGCATGCATGCACACACACACAAACACACACACACACACACACACACACACACACACACACACACACACACACACACACACACACACACACACACACACACACACACACACACACACAAACACACACACACACACACACATTTATACTAAGCAATGGGATGGGCATTTTTTGTCGTTATCGAAGATCGATCTCGCAAAGATACGCTTTCATCAAGGATAAAAACACAAGGGGTGCCACTACCCTCTCCCTCTTAATCCCACGTGCATCTGGCTGAATTCGGATGGAAGCCCCGAGTAGGAATTAAATACAGAATACACTGAGATACCCATGAGTAAAACTGAACGCAATAACGCTTATATGGAGCGACATTTAACCAGCAAGGCATCACACACATCCTTGCCTTTCGCCAACAATGGCACTGTATACCCTCGCTTCCTTATTGGAAAGTCAAACAAATGTCACGTCGTTCATGCTTTTACTTCGCTTGCACATGCACTACAGTGCCAGGAAAATCAAGTTAGTTCTATGGACTGCTCTTTTTTTTATAAGAAATGTTCATAAAGTCTCTTGACTTTTCATGAAAGGTTTCCTGAAAATATACGAGGAGGTTATGGCTCTGTAGATGCAGGTGATTGCATGCACAGTACGTCTGCGGGTGGATACTCGACTATGTTCTCCAAAAATCTATACCCAATATTCCGGTTTTACGTCACGGACTCCCTTTTCTACCAAGAGCTAGGACGGTTGCCTTCTTGCGAAGGACTTGTTTTGGCAGATGTAATCCTTACGCTGAGTGCATGCCCTTGCTAACCTCAGATCGTGACGGGGCGCGAACCCTCGACATGACGCCTTGAACCACGGTGACTACCCAATAATCTATACCCAATGAGTAGTCGAATTTCCTAAAGGAAAAAATATATACTAGATGCTTGTCTAGAGTGCCATGCTAAAAAGTAAAAAGACTATTTACTCAGTCACAACACTGCAAGAATCAGATTCAAAATAAATCCTAGACTCAAGTTGGCTCTTCGTTGCTATGTAGCAATATTTATCAGTCATTCCATTTTTTTTTCGTTCATTTTCTCTCCCTCATCTTTGCGTTTATGGCTATGGCCATTTCGTTCATTTTCTGTGCCTAAAATTATCTTTGCGTTTATGGCTATGGCCATTTCGTTCATTTTCTGTGCCTAAAATTATCTTTGCGTTTATGGCTATGGCCATTTCGTTCTTTTTCTGTGCCTAAAATTATCTTTGCGTTTATGGCTATGGCCATTTCGTTCATTTTCTGAGCCTAAAATTATCTTTGCGTTTATGACTATGGCCATTTCGTTCGTTTTCTGTTCCTAAAATTATCTTTGCATTTATGGCTATGGCCATCTCGTTCATTTTCTGTTCCTAAAATTATCTTTGCGTTTATGGCTATGGCTATTTCGTTCATATTTTGTCCCTCAGTTTATATATCTTTGCTTTTAACTAACCCGGCAGTTTTTCTTATTAATTTTAATCTATGTCTCGTCAGAGGATTAAATGAGTAGAGAGATCATATGAAAGATAACAGCAACGAACAAGAAAATGTCTGTTGCGTATTTCTAGCTCGAATCTAGTAAAAAAGAGTAACCCTAATGGTGCTGAGAGTTATTTATATTTACATTAAAAGTCATCTAATCTAAGTAAGTTAACCTATTAATTTATGGAATTATTTAAGTTTACATGAGTTCGTAGGGGTTATTTATTTTTACAAGATCGCAAAAATTTTTGTGCCAGTATGCGATTGTTTCCCACAGAGTGCCTCGTGGCACTATAATTGTGATATCTTTCTTAGATTACACTCAACCTCATGCAATTGACTTTAACGACACGCGGGGGAACATGGCAACAGCATTCCCGTTCCTAGATCCAAGAAAAAGAAAAGAAGAAAATGCAGAGTATGAATGAAATAGAGAACGAACTAAGTAAGGTAAAGACATTCACCTTCTCACTTGAACAGAACCCACCCACAGATACTTATAAAGCTCAGTATTGCCAATAGGCGTACATGAAATGGAAAAATAATCTCTTGGATATGAGCGAAGTTTTGTTTTTACCGAAGAGCGATATAAATATCGGACTTGCAGGGAGTTTTGTTTTCTCTTGACAATCTTCATGGATTCAAAGTTCTAATTTAAGAATACAGCAATAATGGGCACCAGAATATGAGGAAAATTTTGCATTCAGCGAAAAAAAAATATACATATCCTCCTTGTATACTTCCCTACAGCCTCTGAAACATTCATTTTAGATCCAAATTACCACTGGTGGCTAAGAAAGCCTTTCATATTATCCACATTTAAACAAGTTAAATCCTAATATAGTGCCACAGTGCCAATAAAAAAATAGTGCCAAGGGTAGTCGGGTTACTAAGAAACACTGACGATTCCCGAGTCACTTGAGCCTGATTAAAGATCTCTATGCAAATCAATTCAGTACTAAGACTCTGAAAAAAGAATTTATAGAACCATGAGAGAACCCAATTCCTGGAAAAGCGCAGAGGAATATTGATATTCTATCATTAATGGATTAGACATTTAAGTGATTTCAAATAATTTTTACTTGGAGGTTACTAAGCTTACGAGATGTAAAATTTTTACTCTGGAGAGACTGAAAGTTAATATGTACAGTAATTATCTTCAAGAGAACGAAGAAGAAAAGTCAAGGAAGTATATAAAAGACTATCTATCTGTCTACCTATCTATACATCTATCTATCTATATACATGAGCCATTTTCCCTTTATGGAGAGTGACTGAGTCAAGGCAAAGTACTCTATACATAAGGGATGGAATCCCCCCATCCAATAGTGACCGAGTCAATGCACACATCCATTCAACTTTGATTCACTCAGTGCATATACATTTAGCTCACTTCTAAATAATATTGTACCAAGCATTTCACTTTCATTTTCACTCGTTCCATAATTAGGCACCCATGACTAGGGTTCTAGTTAGAGTTTTCCTGCTGAAACCCCTCATATTCCTTGACTCTCGGGAGTAAAAACATATGAAGGGGTGGGGTTCCATGTTCCCTCGCTCTGCCCAAACTGGTCGACATTTAAGACACATGAGATCCTGAAGGAGATATTCTTGTTCCCAGCCTCTGGAGAATAAAAAGAAGAAGTGCAGAGCATGAGATCGAGAATAAACTATGGGAAGATTTGGACACTTAACCAAGTCCCCTCGTTCTGCCCCATTTAGTCAACTTTTACGCATGCCATCCTGGAGAAGATAATCTTGTCCCCACCCTCTGGAGAATGAAGAAATGTAGAATAAGAGAGATAAAGGACTCTGAGAATCATGGTGGACAACTCTTCACTTCAACAGAACCCAAGTCATTAAAGAATAAGCTTTATAGCATTAATTCTTAAAAACACCAGGGCTTTCAAGAACACTATCTGCACTTAAGAAATAACCAAATACATTAGTAGCATTACATATTCTAAAGACATTAAAACACACTTCAATATACATAGAATCAAGAGATTGACAATTAAATGTGTCTCTTATGATATGCATTGGGAAACGTGTCATTTTTACACTTGAAGAGATATTCCAGAATGTCTCTATTTGACTACAAAAGAAATTCAACCTCCATCTGCGAGAGAATATTTGTCCGTGACGGCAAAGATCTTTTTCTTATTGTTTTTTCCTCTCTCTATATACATATATTCATTCTAATATCGTCAAAGCAAACAGGTAAAGAGAGGTCTGAATAAATACAGAACAGAATTTTTGAATCTTTGCTTGGACACGAAAATGGATTGGAGAAATAGTCCTGAACGATGGAGAAAATGTCAAATCTTTTTTTTTTTTTTTTTTTTTTTATTATCCTGACATTTTATTAAAGAGATGAAGCGGTGGTGGTAAACCAGCTGCAGCTGTCGTCCCTCACGGCAGAAGATCCTTGCCCACTTACCCTGTGGTTAACCCAAGAAGGGTAGTGGTGGAAGGGAATCATGGCAAACTCTTATCCTCAAGAAGCTAATAAAAGTCATCGAGGTATGTTTGGTTTCAGGTAAATGCGTGTGCTTTGGCTTCGCTACCCCTTACAAAGCGGATTACGTCCATCGCATTTGTATGCATATGTATGAAAAATGAATATGACATGATTTGTTATTAGCTTTTCAATTTCAACTCACAAAGGGATTAATATATCATTCGTAGCTTGCAAAGGGCCAAAGAATAGTGCCATAAAATATAATAAATAAAAATTAAAATAAAGGCCCGATTTCTTAAGCAGTATAAACCTAGGATACCATATTGTTAGTTAGCTAGACACACACAAATGGATTTCATAAACACATCTGACGCGGTTCTGTGTATGGCTAGAATCCCGTACGGCCCGATTTCTTAAAGAGTGTAAACCTAGGATACCATTTTGTTAGTTAGCTAGACACACACAATTGGATTTCATAAACGCATCTGACGCGGTTCAGTGTATGGTTAGGATCCCGTACGGCCCGATTTCTTAAACAGTGTAAACGTAGGATACCATATTGTTAGTTAGCTAGACGCACACAAATGGATTTCATAAACGCAACTGATGCGGTTCTGTGTATAGCTAGGATCCCGTACGGGATCCTAGTCATACACAGATGAGTTTATAAAATCCATTTGTGTGTGTCTAGCTAACTAACAATATGGTATCCTAGGTTTACACTGTTTAAGAAATCGGGCCAAAGTTAGCAAAAAGCTTCATCTGTGATTCTCAAACGATCTTAAAAGTCAATTTTACTACTCAATTCTGACTCTATTCATGCCAAATGGTGCATGAAAACTTGAAAAACTGACAGCCTTTGATCACAGCGTAAATCTTTTTAAGAGTTTATTTTCTCTCTTAAAACATTATTCCTGTCAATGGCTTTCTATTAATTCTCTCTAAAAACGTTATTTCTGTCTACGGCATTTTATTAATTTTCGCCTAAATCATTATTCCGGTCTATGATTTACTATTAAATCTCTCTTAGAATACAATTCCTGTCTATGACTTTTTATCAATTCCCTCTTGAGATATTATTTGACTTTGGCTTTGTATAAGTAAAATGATGGCATTAGGAACTTACAAAGTTCTTCTTTATCATTAACTTTTCCAAAGTTGGTTTTGGCACCATTTAAGGGCCTAATGCCCTTCCTGATACCAAACTTCTCCACTGATCTGGGCTTGGATTAGCCATCGACTAGAGTTGGCTTTCATCTCCAGTGCCAGAAATAATGAACTTATTGAGTACATTTTAAATCAATAGATGACCACGCTTATAAACACATTACCTCACAGCATACTTTTACCGCAGAACAGGAACGAAACTCGTTAACTAATTATATCCAGGTGTTCACAGGTACCAAGGGCACTTAGATGAACAGGACTCCTCACTAAAGTTTAAAAAGTTTATGAACACCTGTAGCTCTTGGTGAAAGAAACTGTGGCGTCACTTTATCCCCAAGGAAGTAAGAGGGATGATAAGAGATATATTAGCTTCTAGTGAATGTGTGTGCTTTGGTTGTAGCCACAGCATATGTATGTGTGAACACCGAAATTGTAAATGACCGAAATTCCTGCAGATATACATATCAGACAAAAGCTATACAAACCCAAAAGAAAAGGGATATTTCTAGGCAAAGCTGTTAGTCTTTCTTCGAAAATTGGAGATATCTGACATACACCTGAAGCCACGTATCAAAGCATGTATGCACACACACACACACACACACACACACACACACACACACACACACACACACACACACACACACACAAACAAACACACAAACAAAGAAACACACACACACAAACAAACAAACAAACAAATACACACACACACACATTTATACTAAGCAATGGGATGGGCATTTTTTGCCGTTATCGAAGATCGATCTCGCAAAGTTGAGCTTTCTTCACGGATAAAAACACAAGGGGTGCCTCTACCCGCTCCCTCTTAATCCCACGTGCGTTTGGCTGAATTCGGAAGCCCCGAGTAGGAATTAAATACAGAATACACTGAGATACCCATGAGTAAAACTGAACGCAATAACGCTTATATGGAGCGACATTTAACCAGCAAGGCATCACACACATCCCTGCCTTTCGCCAACAATGGCACTGTATACCCTCGCTTCCTTATTGGAAAGTCAAACAAATGTCACGTCGTTCATGCTTTTACTTCGCTTGCACATGCACTACAGTGCCAGGCAAATCAAGTTAGTGCTATGGACTGCTCTTTTTTTATGAGAAATGTTCATAAAGTCTCTTGACTTTTCATGAAAGGTTTCCTGAAAATATACGAGGAGGTTATGGCTCTGTAGATGCAGGTGATTGCATGCACAGTACGTCTGCGGGTGGATACTCGACTATGTTCTCCAAAAATCTATACCTAATGTTCCGGTTTTACCTCACTGACTCCCTTTTCTACCAAGGGGTAGGACGGTTGCCTTCTTGCGAAGGACTTGTTTTGGCAGATGTAATCCTTATGCTAAGTGCATGCCCTTACTAACCTCATATCGTGACGAGGCGCGAACCCTCGACCTGCCGACACAGAGTTGCGGACGCTATCATTTAGCCACGGAGACTACCCAATAATCTATACTCAATGAATATTCGAATTTCTTAGAGGGAAAAATATATACTAGATGCTTGTTTAGAGTGCCATGCTAAAAAGTAAAAAGACTATTTACTCAGTCACAGCCCTGCAAGAATCAGATTCAAAATAAATCCTTAAACTCAAGTTGACTATTCGTTGCTACGTAGCAAT
>JAXCGZ010017364.1:47500-50000 GCA_037179515.1 Halocaridina rubra | reverse complement strand
AATAGTAATAAATAATAATGATAATATTTTTATTGAGCTACTTAGAATTCTAGTTATTAATAATTTAATATCAATAGGAAAACTGAAAACATTTTTCGTCAGTTATAAACACATCAAAGAGAGAATACTTAAATGAGTAATTATCTCTTTTTGCTATGCTTTAATCTATTTTTCTATTTCAAACTCCATGGACAAGGACCCCGCGTGATAGCATTTTTTTTTTTAAGTAAAGAAATGAAAACTGATGCGGCCATTGTCTAAGTACATTTATAATCTTACAAGACAAAGTTACAAGAACTAATTATTCACAGGCAGAAGCAATATGTTTACAACACTTAATTACAGAACAAATAGTGATGAAGTTTTCTGTTTTTATAGAACCGTGTAATAAAGTAAATAAAAAATCGTATATCTCAGTTGACTTCTCAATTTTTTTTTCTGAATCATCTATGCAGTTTCATGAAAATAGCATCTAATAATAGGTTTTAAATAATTTTTCAATTTTTTGGTTCTTTTTGGTATTCAAAGTCTCAAGAGTTTTCTGTTTGGTATATTCATTATCAACATGAATCACCATTTAATTCGGTGATTACTGGAAATGCTTCTTGCACGATTTTTTCATTTCCTTACTGTCATTAACGCTATAATTACTGTATTCTAATTATATATTAGAGACAACAACAACCACCTCAACAACCACCAACCACCACCACCATGAATGAACGCATTCTATCTGAATGCCACTATGTTCATTCCTAAGTATAGCAGATATAAGCTATAAGGTTGGATTCCTTTTAACCTTCTGTGGTGTAGTGGTAGCGCCTTGACTTAGTAATCATAAGTCCTAGGTTCGAGTCCCGGTCGGGGTAAAAAATGATTCATGTTTTCACATATGTAATGTGCTTATTTGGTTATTTCATGGCCCGAATGAGATTGGGAATTGAATTAAATGCTAAAATGAAGCCACGAGTGAGGTTGGGGAATCTGTAATATGAACATAGTGGCATTCAGATAGAATGCGTTCATTCCTAAGTATAGCAGATATAAGCTATAAGGTTGGATTCCTTTTAACCTTCTGTGGTGTAGTGGTAGCGCCTTGACTTAGTTATCATAAGTCCTAGGTTCGAGTCCCGGTCGGGGTAAAAAATGATTCATGTTTTCACATATGTAATATGCTTATTTGGATATATATATATATATATATATATATATATATATATATATATATATATATATATATATATATATTTTATATATATATATATATATATATATATATATATATATATATATATATATATATATATATATATATATATATATATATATATATATATATATATATATATATATATATATATATATATATATATATATATATATATATATACATATATATATATATACATATATATATATATATATATATATATATATATATATATATATATATATATATATATATATATATATATATATATATATATATATATTCATTATTAATTTTGGGGTGGAGGGAAGAATACCTCCTCTATTTTCCAATACCATAAAAGTCAGTCAAATGGGGCGGAGCACTGGGAATCCCCTCCTTTGTAGTCTTTCCTAGATAAATAATGAAGTGAGTCTTCTTCTAATCAAGAACGTTTCATTCTTAAACAATATATATTAGAATTTGATATAATAGAAGTCCCACTTACTTCAAGTACTTGTAACGCTGGTTAGCAGCAATGCAATTGTAATACACACACACACACACACACAAGCACACACACACACACACACACACACACACACACACACACACACACACACACACACACACACACACACACACACACACACACACACACACACACACACACACTATATATATATATATATATATATATATATATATATATATATATATATATATATAATACAAAATAGATAATTTATAGGGGTATTTTTATATAAAACAAATTAGCTCTCATGAATTATACTTCAACATATAAACTAATAACTTTCACAAAGACCATAAAAGAAAGCAAAAAACTTGGAGCACTCTCTTATTCTAACCATGCCTGGCACTGTAGAGCCAGAATAAATCCCTTGAAATACATGGCAAGACTTATGATAAAACGAGGGAACAGATTCACTCATAAATTCCACTGTTGGAGAAGAGAGCTTATAAAAGAATTTACTTTTGGCTTCCACAACCCGTCATACATCATTGCAAATGCGGAGGAATAGTTGCCGTCTTATACATATCTTGTCTTGGCTGGAATCTGCTTGCAAAAGGTTGAGGGGGAAAAAAATAAGAAAAAGAGACCCCGAAATGTCATTCCAAGAAAGGAGGGTTACGTGAATGCCAAAAATCAAGAGTTAGTGGCGGAATTTTCTTCTTCTTTCAGAGAGTTTTCACAGGCATAATGATTTGTAGTCAGTTCCGTATATTCTTGACCTGTATATAGCGCTATGCAATTCTATATGTGATATTTCATGAATATTTTAGAATTCA
>JAXCGZ010017364.1:30000-37500 GCA_037179515.1 Halocaridina rubra | reverse complement strand
CAAGATTTTACAGTTATAACTGTTTTATTACACTTGGTATTGATGGAATCGTATGAGTGGTCAGCGGTAGCTCAGTGGAAAATGGCGCATATCAGAAGAGACGAGCTCAATATGGTGGTTTCGCTCCCTGACGTGGGGCGTTGAGGAGGACATCAAACAATTATCCTCTTAATGCTCCAGCCAGACTTGCGTCCTAACCTAACCTAACCTAACCTAACCTAACCTAACCTAAAACTTTAACCTAACCTAGCCTAAACTTTCCTAACCTAAATTGTGATATAAAGCGAATAAAATAATTTGGAAGAAATCATATGTACTGGTATTACTTAAAGATCGAATAACTACCTTAAGTACTGTATAGATATACTCAAAGCCTTTGCTATCCGAACAATATACATAACTAGAAAACTTAGCCCTCCAAAATATAAACAACGAAAAGTTATAATATTAACTTTGCCAACTTATTCGAGTCACCTATAAAAATATTTGTTCAACAGTATCTACTCTTTCTTGATGCAATGAAATAAATAAATAAATAAATAAATAAATAAATAAATAAGTAAATAAATAAATAAATAAATAAATAAATAAATAAATAAATAAACTAAATTCTTAATAGTGAAATAAATACTTGAATAACCAACCAAAAAATAACCAGAAATGTGTAGTCAACTACCTGTGCTACACGGCGCGAGTCTCTTCATCCCCCTAAATACGAGGGGAAACAAAACGGAAGGGGAGTGGGGGGAACCTTCTATCTATTCCTATTCAGAACACGCAATGTCACATAATGAATGTGGCAGAATGGTTAATCCAAAGGAAGGAGATACACGACTCTGGAACCCGACGTTGAAACCCCCCATTTCATAACAATGCTTCAGGTTGGCGTAAACCCTTTGAGAGCTCATAGTTGCAATTTCTCCTTCATTTTCATACCTGTATATTTCGTGATTAACTCAATTCTGCGCTAAGTGAAAATGATTAACTCGTATCTTCTGTTGTAAGTGTCTATGATCATCCTTTCTTAAATGGATTTTGTCTTCATTACACCAGGGAAGGTTCTGCTAATGAGAAGGCCAAAGCTGGCGCTTGGAATGAATTAAACCAGAGCCAATTATGAATAATAAAGGGTAGTAGCAGCCCTCGGGTAGTGGTAGCCTCCGTCAACTTATCAGGGTAAGAGTACAACTGTGTGTGAGTTTTGGTAGAAAAGTAGCCTCACAAGACTGGATTTCTAAAGGGTCGAACATGTCCTCTCCGCCACTTGACCTAGGGTCCTTTGGATAGGCAGCTGAATCTTTGACCCATCAGTCGACGGAAGCTACACACACATACATACATATAAAGTGGCAGCAGTCCCCTTTACAAAAGGGGGTGGCAGCATCAAAGTACATATATTCACTCTCAATATACGGACGCTACAATGTAACTCCTTCTTTAAAAGACTGACTTGACAAGAATTAGACAAACTCCACTATGATTCATCTAGCGAGCTCGAACTGGGTCCTATGAAATGACGAAAAGGTCAGAAAAAGCACCAAGCTAGGAAAACCATACAGGAACTTGTGAAAAAAATGTATGGAAAACATAGATCAACGCCACTTCTGTCTCCTCCACATCCTTAACTAGACTAGGATAGCTCAAATTCGGGTCCTCTGAAAGGACAGATCAATGAATAATCCATTAAGCCACTTTACATGGAAACCATCGAGCAGAACTCATGACTCTCAGTTTGCTCAGGTTTTACGTCACGGATTCCCTTTTCTACCAAAGGCTAGGACGGTTGCCTTCTTGCGAAGGACTCATGACTCAGTTACTAGACGGAATGGATCTAAGCACTCAGCCACTCATGACGGGACGCAACATAGATGCCAGATACCGACGGAAAGAAGCAGAAACTCTAAATTACTCTCTAGGGATCAATAAAGTACACTGAAGGAGACTTAGGCGATCTCGTAGCTTGAGAGACCCGAATTCCAGTACATCTACAATGAGTTAATTGTATTCAAGGTGATGGACTAGAGGTTGAAAAAAAATATATTGGCAATAAACATTTACCTTTTTTTTCTCATGACGTAAATGGATGCAAGATACTGCTGGGAAGATAACTGAACTCTAAATTACTCTCTAGGGCTTAATAGAGACGTTAAAGGAGGCTTAAGTTTTTTTTTTTTTGCCTTAGAGCAGGGGTGTGCAACCTGCGTCCCAAGGGCCGCATGCGGCCCTCAAAGGCTTTCATTGCGGCCCTTTCTCCTAAAAATAAATAAGCTATAGTGCGGCCCTCAGAGAGAGAGAGAGAGAGAGAGAGAGAGAGAGAGAGAGAGAGAGAGAGAGAGAGAGAGCCTCGAACTGAATATTCCAACAACTTTTCTTTTCTCTCTCTCTCTCTCTCTCTCTCTCTCTCTCTCTCTCTCTCTCTCTCTCTCTCTCTCTCTCTCTCTCTCTCTCTCTCTCTCTCTCTCTCTCTCTCTCTCTCTCTCTCTCTCTCTCTCTCTCTCTCTCTCTTGTGTTTTCATCAACAACCCTTCCTCAATAACCGATGGTACGAGGGGTCATCGTTATCATTAACCCCTTTTAAGATCATTGTAAAAACCGAAACGATCATTATTTTTAAGGTTGGATGTTTACTCTTTTTACACTCTCTGCTATGCTTTGCAGTACAGCCGTACAGGAATTAATATAGTTCTCAGTTTATCTCAGCCTAAAGTGGTGAAATCAGTGTGCTTCATTTGTTGTGGTTGATTTGTGATTACCGGTATTCTAAGTCTAACTCTAAGTTGTTTATGTTGCAGTATTGTGATTGGCTTTAGAAAACTTGCAAGCAAAACATTTTGAGAATTATATATGTCTGCTGAAATTTGGTATTAATTATATTGCAATCTATTACATTATTCTTAATTAAAGCCTTTAATTAAGAAAAATGTAATAGATTGCAATATAATTAATACCACATTTTCACCAGAAATATATAATTCTCAAAATGTTTTGCTTGCAAGTTTTCTAAAGCCAATCACAAAACTGCATCATAAACAACTTAATTAGAGTTAGTCTTTAATTTAAAGTTAACTTTTTCCTATTATATATTTTGCTCAGCAGGAGAGATCTTATTGCACTAATAATGGCTTCTACGAGTAAAAAACGCAAGATTTCAGATGAAAACCGGAGTTTTCAAGAGAAATGGACTGAACAATATCTATGCATACAATCAGGGGGGAAAGCATTGTGCCTTGTGTGCCATGAAACCATTTCTGTTTTAAAAGAATATAACATCAAAAGACACTACATCACAAAGCACAAAGAATATGAAAATATGACAGGTGAAGCACGCAAAGAAAAAATATCATTCTTGCAGAAATCTCTGAAAGGACAACAGTCAGTGTTTACAAAGAAACTTAAGTAATATAATGCATCTCTCAAAACAAACCTTTTGATTAGTCAAATCCTTGCAAAAAGACTCAAGCCCTATTCTGATGGTGACCTCAAGAAACATTCACAAGCCATTGAAGTCTTTGCTTCTCCTTTTTCTGTGGATGTGACAGCAATTCCCGAGGACATACAGATGGAAATAATTGAACTACAGTGCAATGATGAACTAAGAAAGAAGTTTGATGATAGTTCAGCATACCAGTTTTATAAGAAGCATGTATCAGTAACAGTGTATGCAAAACTCTCTGCTCATGCAAGGAAAATGATGGCAGTGTTTGGTAACACATATGTATGTGAGCAGCTTTTTTCAAAAATGAATCTAGTTAAAAACAAGCATAGGTCTTTACTTACTGATGAACATTTGGAATGTACCCTGCGTGTAGCCACATCATCCATACAGCCTGATATTGATGAGTTGGTGTCCCAAATGCAACATCAACCATCTCACTAGGGTAGCATTTCATTTGCTCATTAATGAATGTCTGTGTTTGATAATTCTTATGTTAATGATCCCAGTTAACCAATAATAAGTAATTATTTATGTTTGTACATTATAATAATAAGGTACGGTAGCCTTTCATTTGCTCATTTATAGTAAGGAAAATACTTTTGTTTCAGACAATTCTTATTTTTGTGATCCCAATTTAAATAAAATCAGTAACAAACTAATTATCTATCTTTATTTGTATAATCTCACATAATATGTCTTCGATCGTAGTAAATAGCATGAAATAGTAAGGTTATGTGGCCCTCCATACCAACAGAGTCCTGACTAGTGGCCCTTTGGGAAAAAAGGTTGCACACCCCTGCCTTAGAGATTCAAGTTCTGGTGTGTCAACATAGGTTGCTTTTATTTGTACATGTGATGGACGGGAAAAAATGTATATATATATATATATATATATATATATATATATATATATATATATATATATATATATATATATATATATATATATATATATATATATATATATATATATATATATATATATATACATTATATATACATTATATATACATTATATATATATATATATATATATATATATATATATATATATATATATATATATATATATATATATATATATATATATATATATATATCTATATATCTATATATATATATATATATATATATATATATATATATATATATATATATATATATATATATATATATATATATATATATATATATATATATATATATATATATATATATATAAACAACTATTAACATCTAGTAAGTAAGTGCATTTTCTTTTTATTACTACTGATGTCCGAAATGCATCGTACACATTTATACTTCATACAAGGTGCCTGTGTGCTCGTGGCGAGAAAAGGTATAAATTGATAGTTAAGATTTATGATTTTCGGTGTATTTTTTTGTTTACTCATTAGTCTGGAATATATTGTAAGTGCTTATATAGCAAATAGTAGTAAATATAATAATAATACTGATAGACAAGATCTGTAGCATGACTCCATTCATTCTTAATGCGAACAGGTTACAAATTATGAGAAATATAATATGCCACAGTATAACAAATGATGTTTTCACACAATGTTGTGGTTCTCTCTCTCTCTCTCTCTCTCTCTCTCTCTCTCTCTCTCTCTCTCTCTCTCTCTCTCTCTCTCTCTCTCTCTCTCTCTCTCTCAAAATTTCTTATTGTATACTTTTTCAGTCTGCTGAGTATTCAGTCGCTAGGATGTAACTGAAGACAACAATATCGTGTCTAGATTAAGAGCTAACTCTAGACTAGGCTACAACAGACTAGAAAAAATGAATATGAACGAAAACTTTTAAAAACTGTACCATGGAATGTTACTCGAAAACGCATTAGTAAAATACTGAAAAAAAAATCTTAACAGCTAAAAAACATAATATTGTATCCATTTGTAATTCGTTTAATAACTGTGTTGAAGCAAGCTAAGTAACCGAAAGCAACCTAACTTAATTTTATATTTCATATATTTTTCCTAGCCGGGTGTGCGAAAGTAAACATTTACCATTTGTAAATAGTTACTTTCACAATTCTAAAACGTTGATAAAATAAAGAAACAAATACATAAAACAACCAAAATAATTTCAATTGTCAATTCATTTCTTAACTGGGGGTGAACTAACCTAACTAACCTAACCTCATATAATCATACATTTCATGAGATATTTTTTTTCCTAGCTGGCAATGTGAAAGTAAACTTTTACAACTGGTAAATTTTTACTTTTGCACTTCCAATACGTTGTTAAAATACAGAGAATATATCTAACATGGCTATAAAAAAAAAGCTGTTTCAATTACCAATGAATACTTTATCTAGGGATGAACTAACAACCTAACCTAACTAAACCTATTTTTGTAATATATTTCATGAAGTTTGTTTTCCCTAACTGGGGATTTTAAAGTAAACATTTACTAAATATTTTCTCTAAAGTAGAAATTTTTGAAAATAAATAAAAAAATTAAATAAATATACCAAACACATCCCTCGAGAACTCTCACCCCCCAAAGGCTCCTCTCCTCCCCCCCAAAAAGGAAATCTGAGATTCAGAAGGCGATCTTACACCCCGTATTAATTTCAGACCCCTTTGGCGTAAGGCTTATATATCTGAGGCGAGGCTTCATCACGGTGACCAGGGCGGGGTGGGTTATTCTTTATCAATTCAAGCTTACTTTGCATATGCTGTGCTGCTGTTGCTAGCGCTGTTGCTGTTGTCTGTGCTGCTCTAACCGAAAGGTTAAAAGGTGGTGATGTATGAATTTTTTTGCGAGTGAAAAATTATTGCATGGATAGGATTAAAAAGCAGTGTGGTAGAGAAGGATCTTTTGAATTATACATCCTCTTATATATGTTTTCATCATTATTTTTTTTTTAAAGCTGGTTAGTGGAAAGAGTTCAAAAAATGGAGGGAGAAGTAAGGAAACTATAAGAGTGCTGCTGTACTTAGGCCGCTTTCACACCAAAGTATCACGTCGCACGTGACATGCCACGTGGCATGCCACGTGCGACGTGCCACTTTGATGTTAAAGCGGCCTAAAAATGGATGAGTACCGAAATAAATTATTGCATAAATATGATTCAAAAAAGTGCTCTTTTATGCGTTTACATATACTTTCATCTGTTTTAATCATGTAAATGAAACGAGTTTAAAAATGGACGAATACATAAAGAATATATTAAAAACGTTGCTGGTTCTGACGTACGAGTACTGAAGAAAACTCGAATAAATATGATTAAAAAACACTAAATCACGTATTTTATGATGTTTTTATCATAATGGATGAATACGTAAACCATAAAATTGCTGCTGTGCGAATATAAACACACGAAAAATGGAATCATGTAAAGATGAGTCACCCCCAAAACTCCAGGTTACGTTAAAATAAACACCGTAAATTGTTAGGTTAGGTTAGGTTAAGTGACTTGAATAACCGTAGAACACCCTTGAGTTATTCTTTTTTACAAAAACCGAAAAAAAAAATATTTACTTGTGTGAAATGATCACACGCGAGTTTCTGGTAAGTTTTGATTGTTATATATTTCTTGGGAAAATATTAATTTTCATAATGCGAAAAAAGTAAACATGTTTAAAATCTCTACATTACATAACATATTTCTTTCTTTCTTTTCACAAGTACTGTGTGGAGATTTGTAGCTTGCGGATTAGTTGGTGGAGCGACTACTTCTTCCCTTCCATCTCCAGAATCTGGAACTCGCTTCCTCCTTCTGTCTTACCTAATTCTTAACACCTATCTTCCTTCAAAAAGTATCTATCGTCGTCCCAGGGCCTAATCCTGTCAGCTCACTAGGTCCTCGGTAATTCGATTATTTTTTCAGCCTATCCTCTTCCTATAGTGTACCATTACCTTATTTCTGGTTTGTCCTTAAACTTCTACTTTTTCTTCATCCTAATGTTTTCTTGGTGCCCGGGCCTAATGAGGTCAATTTACTTGCCCTGGTGTTACACTCATAAATAAAAAAATCGACCAAAATTTCTCACACAGTCAAAATGGACAAAAAAAAAATATAATAATAATGGCACAGTTAAACTTTCAAGGCAACTTT
>JAXCGZ010017364.1:7500-20000 GCA_037179515.1 Halocaridina rubra | reverse complement strand
CAAACAAACAAACAAACACACAAACAAACAAACAAACAAACAAACAAACAAACAAACAAACAAACAAACAAACAAACAAACAAACAAACAAACAAACAAACAAACAAACAAACAAACAAACAAACAAACAAACAAACAAACAAACAAACAATCAATCAATCAATCAATCAATCAATCAATCAAACAAACAAACAAACAAACAAACAAACAAACAAACAAAACAAACAAACACACAAACAAACACACACAAAACAAACAAACAAACAAGCATTTTAATTTTTGTACAATTTTGAGCATTTTTGCTCTTGAACGCAAAACGTCCAATGAACTCCAGTGCAAAACAAGATTATTCTAAATCGGTGATTCTTCAAACTGGCAGCTCTTGGCTCCCACGGTAGGAATTTTAGCCAAGGGAGAATTGGGGGAGGACCTCAAAATTCGTGAGTGTGTGCGTGTGCACGCGAACACAAATGCCACACACACACACACACCACACACACACACACACACACACACACACACACACACACACACACACACACACACACACACACAGGTGGAGCCATCACATCACATTACCTAATTTTTTGTGTAAAACTGGGGAAAGCTCTTAAGCCGTTTACCTGATCCTGTGGTTCTATATATTGTTAAAATCAGTATCCTTCCCCATTTATATTAACTAGTTAGTTAGTTTGATACACGAAATAATTGAATAATAAAAGAAAAAAAAATTACCAAATACCCACCTGTCAACAGTACTGAGTTAAGCTGCCAAGTAGTACAGCAGTCTTATTTTCTTCATTTTTTTTGCTTTTCTTTTAGCTTTCTCTTTTACTATTTTGTTATTTTGTATATATATTGAGTTAAATGTAAAGTCTAAGTCTAATCCCGTGATAACATATCTTGGTTAGCAAGTGAGTTTATCAGTTAGGAAGAATATATAACAGAAACAGGTGGGTGCCACCTCAAACACAAATTCGAATTTTCCTTCAGGTCTGACTTTTGTTGTTCTTTTTCTTTTTATACTTAAATTACCATGGTCAAGTTTTTAAATTAAGATGTGTGTTACCAGAAAGGAGACAAACTGAGTCACTAAATAGCACTTATATGGAGATATAAAAATTCTGTGTGAAGCTAAATTAGAAGTTTTTCTCTTTTTTTTTTTTCTCCTCTTTCTCGTCTTCTTTCTATATTCTGTGAGAGGGAGAACATAAAAATGTCGGGAGAAGGGGTAGTCATCAGGGGACTTAAACAGAGAATCAAGAAGTTAGAGGAAATGGTTATAAGCCTTGATGATAAAATTCGGAATATGGATGGAGAAATGAAAGAGAATGAAACACTCAGAGAACAAATAAGATCTTTGGAGGAAGCAAATAAAGCACAAGGGCACAAGGGCAGGAGAGAAAGGAACTAGAAAAAAGAATAAAGAAGCTGGAAGGGGGAAAAGAGTCAACTAGAATCTAGAATTTCTAAACAAGAAGATAAAAACAAACAGCTGAATGACAACCTAAAGGAATTAGATGTTAGTTCACTGCTCTCTTTTGAGAGAGACGAGATTGCTGCTTGGAATGTTCAGATTAAGGAAAACATTGAACAGTTCAGAAAAGAGTTCCAAGAGCTGAATATGGAAAATGATGCCATGAAAAACGTCCTTTGCTGATGCACTAAAGGGGAATGTGGCAGTAAAAAGAGGCCTGTAAAGGTGGTGACACTGGAAAACATACAAACAGTTGACTATAAAGAGACAGTAATCGAAAAAATGAAAGACGTTGTGATGGAAAGGGCAAACCCACTCATCAGACAGGCACTTGATAAGGAGAAGACAGTGGTAATCTCAGGCATAAGTGAATCCCAGGAGCCAACATGGCAGGGGAGACTTGAAGAAAATAAAGCTAGCATTGTAGAGCATTGTAGACCTGATAAGAAAGCTTGGAGTAGTATGTGGTCCTGAGGATATTGTAAACATACACCAACTAGGTAAATATTCGAGGGAAGGAAAGCCGAGACCAACAAAAGTAACCTTTGAGAGAGGGGAAACATGTAGGGAAATATTGTTGAGAAAAAAAAGTCTAAAAGACCTTCAAGAATGCAAAGAAGTGTTCATTAGACGATACAGAACACAGGAAGAGATGGGAAAGATCAAAAACTTGTTGCAAGAGGCAAGAAGGTTAAATGATGAAAGAAATGAAGAAGAGAAGAAAATTTTTCGTTACAGAATACTTCCAGACAAAGGGGAGATAAAGAAGATAATGACAGAAGATCAGGGGATGGGGCCTCATTAAGATTGTTATACACAAATGCTGATGGATTAACTGGGTAAGGCAGTAGAATTAAAAGATAGGATTCACAACAGTAAGGCAGATATAGTAGCAATTACAGAGACTAAGTTGAGTGAGGACATAAACAGTGTCACAGTTTCACAGTTTTTCCTAAGGGCTTCAGAATACTAAGGGTTGAAAGATCTGAGAGGACTGGTGGAGGGATAGCACTGCTCATAAGTGAGAGGATTCAAGTTGAAGAAATAAACTTGGCTATAGAAAGTGAGTTCAGGGAATTTCTTGTTGCTCGCATAAATACTGGGTCAGAGAGCATTATAATAACTGTTGCATACAACCCACCAAGGAACCAAAATAGGCTTGAAATTTATGAGGAAAGTCATATAGGTACTATTGAAGTCATAAAACTCAGTTGTTAACATGGCACGGGAGAAAAAATGTAGGATTTTGATTATGGGAGACTTTAATCATAAAGAGATAGATTGGATAAATCTTGACCCACACAGTGGTGAGGACTCATTTGGGGCAAGATTCCTAGATTGCGTACAAGGGAATTTCCTACACCAACATGTAATGGAACCAACAAGAGCCAGGGGTGGGGATGAGCCATCACTACTTGATCTAGTGTTCACAGATAATGTGTTGGATATTGAAATATTGAAAATATTGAGTATGAACCACCAATTGGAAAGAGTGACCACTGTGTGTTGTTGATGGAGTATATCATTGAAGACATTCTTCCTGAGAGTAGAGGCACTGAGAACATGAGGAGGAACTATCCGAAAGGAGATTACATCAAAATGAATGAGCTTTTTGCAGTTATTGACTGGAGAACCTTATTTTACAACAAATCTGCACAAGAAATGTATGACATCTTTTGTGAGAAATATGGGAAGATAGTAGATTGCTGCATACCTGTCACCAAAGTAGGTGTAATTCATGCCAGAGAGAAATGGTTCGATAATGGGTGTAAAAGAGCTAAGGAGTGGAGAGACAAATTCTGGAAAAGGTATAGGAGGAGAAAAAACATAAATGCCTGGCAAACCTACAAAAGAGCAAGAAATGACTACCTAAGTAAAAGGAGAGAGGCAGAGAGAGATTATGAGAGGGACATCACCAGGAAGGCTAAAGAAAATCCCAAGCTTTTCCACAGCTTTATCAGAGGAAGAGGAAAACTGAAGGTAAAAGAACAGGTTTTAAGGCTAAAGAGAGCGGATGGAAGCATCACTGAGACGGACGAAGAGATCTGCAAAGAATTGAACAAGGAGTTTCAGTCAGTATTTACAGTAGAAAATACCCCACCCCCTCAGATTGCAGTGATAGAAGCTCAATGGCCGGTATTAGAGAACATCAACCTTACAGCCACAGAGGTATGCAAAGCGCTGATGGATTTAGATGTTCATAAAGCTACAGGTCCTGATGACATATCCCCTCATGTGCTTAAAAAATGCGCAAACACAATATCAGTGGCACTAAGTATCATATTTAAGGAGTCACTGGAGTCGGGGGAGATTCCAAGATGCTGGAAACAAGCAAATGTGATACCTATCTTCAAAACGGGAAGGAGGGATACGGCTCTGAACTATAGACCAGTTTCCTTGACCAGCATAGTTTGCAAAGTTATGGAGAAACTACTAAGGAAACATATCTCTCTTCACTTGGAATCCTTCAACTTTTCTTGTCAGTGAGGCAACATGGCTTCAGAGAAGGAAGATCAACAGTAACAAACTTATTAGAATTTTATGATGAGGTAAGCCAAATCTTACAGGAAAGAGAGGGCTGGGCAGATTGCATATTCCTAGACTTCCAGAAAGCGTTTGACACTGTTCCACATGGGAGACTTATTAGGAAGCTGCAATCAATGGCTAGAATAGGTGGAAATATCTTGGAATGGATAAAAACTTACTTAGAAGGAAGGGAACAGAGGGTTAGAGTAAGACACTCAGTGTCTGAATGGAGAAGAGTTAGTAGTGGAGTTCCACAGGGTTCAGTTTTAGGGCCACTTTTGTTCCTTGTATATGTAAATGACCTACCAGAGTCTGTAAATTCATTCATGAATATGTTTGCAGATGATGCAAAGATTGTGAAGAAAGTAAAAAACGAGAACAATGGTAGAGAACTTCAGGAGGATCTAAATAATCTGCATGAGTGGTCAGAAAAGTGGCTAATGAAATTCAATAACTTCAAAATGTAAGGTAATGAGAATGGGTACAAATGCAAGAAGGCCCAAGCTTGACTACTCGGTGGCTGGAGTACAACTTCAAGAGACAGAAAATGAGAGAGATCTAGGAGTAAACATACTGGCAGATTTGTCTCCAGAAATACATATAAATGGCGTAGTAAGGGCAGCATATGCATTCTTATCAAATGTAAGGGTAGCCTTCAGGCACATGGACAAGGAAATGTTCAGAAATATTTATGTAACCTATGTGAGGCCAAAACTCGAATATGCAGCCCCCTTTTGGAATCCGCACTTGAAAAAGCACATAGCTAAGCTTGAAAAAGTTCAAAGACATGCCACGAAACTGGTGCCAGAAATACGCAATCTCGGTTATGATGAGAGGCTGAGGGAATTAGACTTGCCATCACTCGAAGCTAGAAGAGTAAGGGGGGATATGGTGACAGTCTTTAAATTCCTTCATGGTTATGATAGAGTGGATAGGGATCGATATTTCGATATGGCTGGCTCTAGAACTAGAGGTCATAGTTTGAAGCTTCGTAAGAAAACTTGTTTGCAGGATGTAAGGAAATACTTTTTTCAGTGTAAGAGTAGTTGATAAATTGGAATTCGCTAAGCGAGGAGGTAGTTAATGCTATCTCAATCCATAGTTTTAAGGACAGGTACGATAAGTATCACTAAGTCTAAAATGGAACCGATCAGGAGACGGGAAGATACGAGCTTTGGGCTCTTACCCGTAAGCACAATTAGGTAATCACAATTAGGTAATCACACACACACACACACATTCAAAGCTATTCCTGTATGCACACGTTGAAATGTGATGACGAATAATGACTCTTTACAGAATGACTGCTTCCTCAAACTTAAATCCATTGGTGCTATTTTAGTAAATACTCTATAAAATAACATATAAATACTAAGTAACTAAACAACTTTACATGGAGGAATTCCACCTTAAGAGGGTTAGGTTAAGTTAGGTAAATATATACTTGTTCATACACTCAAACTAGGATAAGTACAACTTATGAACTAATTGTACTATAATAATAAAAAAAAAACCTGACCGCAGACCGCACACTATAATAGAAAATTGACGGTAGATATACTATAGTAGAGCCATACGGTTTGGCACATTCCAGTTACTTCGGTTTGAAAAACAAGGGTCAAATTCCATTATCAGAGGGAGGGCACTGAGGAACCCTGGAATCACAAGGGGAAGACTGACGTGGCACCATGATGCCCACTATACGACATAATTTCATAATACTCACCAAGGCTTCCTACTCTAAGTGTAGGGTCGAAAGCTACTTACTTTCAGTGCCAGGGCGAGACGTCGTCCATATTAAATAAAGAAGAGGTTAACTTCCTCTTACGTCATTAACGAGCTGAGGAAAGGAAGAAAGAAGAAAATGTTAAGAGGAAAAATTGCATAACCTGAAAAAAACATCAAAGAGGATGAATTTTTGTATCAGAAAGCAAGAAAGCGACGCTTTGATGCGTTGATGCAGGTCATGAAAATAGTCAAGAAAGGTGTCAGGAAGGGCAGCCAGCCTTAATTCTCCAGCTCCAACCTGTCTCCGTTCACTCCCACTGGAAAAGGGATTAATAGTGATACATGAAACGGGGAACATCATTCATGAAAGGCTTCCATTGAGGGAGGAGAACTATTGGGTGTTAACGGAAAAAATAATATGAATATTATATACCTTTGCAAGTGTGTTGATATTTATAAATGGTTTACCATGACAGCAAATACACATTAATGATCAAATTGAGTCTATACCGGTTCACAGAGAAGCCGCATCTCAACAGTCATTACAATGAGTTTCATTATCACAGCTGAAGGGCCTTTTGGACTTGAATAAGAGTGTCCATGACAGCTTGATGTCAAGGTTCCCTTCAGATACGCTTCTTATTCTATGCCCAGACGAACATCGCATATTATTGGATATTCGTTACACATCTCTTGTTATCCCTGCACATCTAACAAGTCACAACACTTTCCATCACTGTTTCTCTTTACTTCATCTTCTCTTTGACCCAAGCTGGTTCGAGAACTATTTAAAAAACCGCTACCAGTCAGTCAGAATAAAAGATGTAGTTTCAAGTCGCAAGAAGGTATTGTTCGGGGTTCCTCAGGGATCGATCCTAGGACCTATACTTTTTCTAATATATGTAAACGATCTAGTAAAATATTTACCTAACTGTTATGTCATTCAATATGCTGACGATACTCAAATCTTAATTGAAGGAGAAATTAATGATTTAGAAAATATTATTCGTAGAGCAGAAGAAATTCTGTATATGGCTAAACATTACTTTCTAAAAAATGGTCTGTTACTTAATGAAACTAAAACCCAATCTATTCTTATCGGATCCAGACAATTCTTATCAGAAGTTGATGACAATCTTCATATAAATTTTAACGGTAATATCATTAAGCCAATGAACTCGGTAAAGAACCTAGGTGTCTATTTTGACCGTTACATGAATTTTGAAATGCATATAGATGAAATTTATAAAAAAGTAATGGGTACTCTAATATATCTAAATAGGGTAAAAGACTCATTTGAAACATCAACTCGTATAATAATTGTCCAGTCCTTAGCTATGAGTTTAATTAATTACTGTCTCAAAGTTTGGGGATGTACAAATAAGACTCAATTACAAAGAATACAAAAGTTACAAAACTTTGCAGCACGAGTGGCTGTTGGCAATGTAAGAAAATACGAGCACATCTCTCCTGTTTTAAAAGATCTAGAATGGATAAAGATTAGAGATAAATATGTTTTTGATATATGTACCTTTGTTTTTAATATACTAAGAAACAATCTTCCTGATTGATTGTATAATTTTTCTACAGTAAGCTCAGTTACTGGGTTAACTACCCGTCAAGGGGAAGATTTATTAGTACGAAGGTCTAAAACTGATATTGGCTCAAGAGATATAAACATTCGTGGACCTCATTTATATAATCAGCTTCCCAGAGAACTAAAAAATGCTGGTTCAGTGTATACTTTTAAATATAATCTTAAGAAGTTACTCTTAAAGGAAGATTTTACTTGTAAATTTTAATAGTACACTCATCTTTATGATTTGTTTGTTTTAGTATGTCTATATCGTACACCACAGATGTCTATCTGGAATATATATGCATCTTATTTGAATACCCAATGTACTTTGGAAATAAAGATTTATTATTATTATTATTATTACTTTGTGCCCGGGCCCGAAGAGGTAAGATTTGCTAATTTGTTCTTTGGCCAGTCCTGGTGTCACAATCATAAAATATATCAGAAAGAAAGAGAGAGAGAGAGAGAGAGAGAGAGAGAGAGAGAGAGAGAGAGAGAGGAGAGAGAGAGAGAGAGAGAGAGAGAGAGAGAGAGAGAGGAGAGAGAGAGAGAGAGAGAGAGAGAGAGAGAGAGAGAGAGAGAGAGAGAGAGAGAGAGAGAGAGAGAGTTACATAAAGGTTTACTTTAACACTTTTATTAAGGAAAAAATATCTCATGAAATGTATTGTAACAATAGGTTCGAGTGGATTAAATCCCCTCCATGAGGAATGTATTTGTAAAACTTTATAATGGAAACAGTGACATGTAAGCGACTAAGATACAAAAATTGTTTGCCAATGTATCCAGGTAATAGAGTCACAAGTAAAAATGTCATAGAAAAAAAGTCACAGGAAAAGTCTAACCTAACCTAACCTGTGAACTTTTACCTGTGGCTTTATCATCGGACAGAGGCCAATACTCTTACCAAATACGGAGTGTGTTAATCACAATCAATAAACATCTATAACTAATAATATTATACTCACTGAACGTACGGAATTGACAACAAATACATTCATGACTCCAAAGCAAGTCACACACTGCGAATTCGCTAAGTGAAGGACGGTGTACGCATCGAGCTCCCCGATAATATTGCGTTTATCAAGTGACAGAGTTTAAATGCACAGCTATAAAATTAACGAAAGCATACTGAAATATAAATCTTCAAATTTAAGTCAGAGTGATTATTACAACTTTAGTGTTTAAAAAGATACAAAGAAAATTCATTATAATCTTATAACATAACAGAAACCGTTGAGAGTGTCTCTCCCAGTGTTACCGATTTCAACCACAACCTCTCGCGACCGACCTAAAAAGGACCTTTCTTAGGTGAACCTGCAGTTCCCCTCATACCGCAGTTTCCCTCCCATTCACACCAGAATGTCCTCATCGGAAAATGTTGACCTTTCTGACCTTACGTGTGTAAATACTGATAACTTTCCCGAAGTGTTTATATCATCTCTGGACAGAATATGCGTATATTCACGTGAGGACATCAGAAGGGAATTGGAAAAAATTAAAAAAGTCACTCTGTACAAAACAAGTCAACTTTTGCTTTCGAAGGTAGTGGAACTCTTTCCCCAATACAGTGGTAAACACATCATAAAAAAACGAGTAAAAAAAGATATAATTACAAACATAATCATTCTTAGCGCAAGTGTCCTGAATATCTCAATGAATGAAATAAATGGTGAACTTGACAAACTCTTTCAACCTCAAACTTCGGTTGTAAAATCCATAGAGTCTAAAAAAACACACGACCTAGGAGACCTACATCGAATGATAGAAAGTCTTGCAGATAAGGTGGAAAATTTTGGAAGCAGATGCTGAAAAGGTGAAAGCCTTACAACACAAGGTGGGTTTACTAGAATCTGACATTGTCCTACTTAAAGAGATCATTCTAGGTTGAAACTGCTATTAGAAACATCTCCACCTCCTCAGTTCAGTGCTGTCACCTAACAGTGATGATGTCCCTTCTATCAACAACCCTCAGGTTCGGCAAGCTAGGTTTTCTGTCTCTACTCACAATTTTCTTCAGTGCATTGAGTGATGAATGTGACAGTGGTAGTGAAGAAGAAGTAGATCCAGATAAAAGTGATAGCCATCAAGACAACCTGAATACACCATCTAGCATAAATAATCAAATCAGTAACAGGTTACAAAATAGTGATGAAACAACAACGTCCCTTTCCCACTACTCCTAACAACGCAACAACAGGCACTAACCAGAAACAAGATTCTTCCCAGCACAAACAACCAACCTGGTAAAGAGTTGCAAAACAGCGAAGAAGATATAGAGTCAATCTCCACTACTCCTAACAACACAGCAACTGTCACTAACCAGGACACCCAAATTATATCTTCCAGCACAAATAACCAACCCAGCAATAGACTGCGAAACAATGAAGAAAACAGAAAAGACAAAATAGCAGCAATCTCTACTCTAAACATTCCATCGAAGTCACGTCCTCTCCCCACAGCCACAGTTGCCAAATAATGCAAGTGCAAGGGTTACAGCTCAAATATATATTCGCATTCCTGGCAACCCCTTTGAGAGAGAGATACGTAATACACTGACAAATCAAGGCATTCCTTCTGAAGAAGTCTTGATTAAGGAGCTTTATCGCACACCAAACTGGGTTTCCTTCGCAATAACGATATCGAAAGGATTTGAATATGTGCCTTACAAACTGAATCAATGGCCTACAGGCACAAGTGTCCAGCCATTTCGTGGGAGCAAACAATGGTCATACCAAAATAAACAGCAAAGAGCAAATGGAACAATCCCCTATATGCGAGACTACAGAAAGAGACACGATACAAACCTCTCTTATCGCCGTCCAAGCACAAGAGACTTCTCCTGGAGTGATGGCTCTTACAACCCTAGACACTCACCTAGGCATACAAACTTTGGGAAGGCCCCGATCATACCACGGCACGTACTCAAAACCAGCATTACACATCCAACGGCAGGTACAGACACCAGGATCCATCCATGGGCTAACCCCAGAACACACTACAATGATGAATTCCCAGCAGAATCATATAGTCGAAACTACAACTATGACTATGGATACCACCCCCAATGAAACATGGTAATACCTCGTCTCCTGCTGTTGCTGTTACTGCTGTCGATGTGAAAGTTACTTGTAAATATAATGATAGATTATCTGTCGTACATATAAATGCACAATCCCTGTTATCCCATATACTAGAAATTGAACATATGCTTGTACAAGAAAATATTGATGTTCTTTGCATTAGCGAATCATGGCTGTATCCGTCAATTAACAATGCATTTATTAATATTCCTTCATATAATATTTATCGCTATGACAGTGGTAGAGGTGGAGGTGTATGTTTATATGTTAAAAATTATTTGAAGGCCACTGAACTAAATCTTGAAACTGAGAAGCACGAAGGGAGTGGAAGATAAATGGATCTCTGTCCAACATAAAAAGTTTCCTTCTATTATCATAGGCTGCGTGTACCGCCACCCCCAAAGCCTCGGTAACCTCTTTTAGCTATATTTTGGACGTTTTTAAGGAGATAATTTTAAAAAACAAACCAGTTTTTATATATGGCGATTTTAATGATGATCAACTAAAAAGAGAAAATAAAATGAGTAGACTTATTAAGAATTTAAATCTAGAACAGATTATAAATAAACCAACTAGAATCACTCCCACTTCAGTTTCCCAAATCGATCTAGTAATAACAAACTCCAAACCATATGATAACTAAGTGTGGACGTAATGCCAAGCCCTATAGCAGACCACGAGGAAATTGTAACGTCCCTAAATATTCGCAAACCAAAGAGACAACCAATCTTTAAAACATTCAGATGCTTAAGAAATTATTCACAAGAATTACTTTGTAGTTTACTTATGAATGAAGTACATAAATTAAATGAAATTCTATATACCGATAATATCAATAAACAAGTAAGAATTTTAACCAGTGTCCTATCATCATGTATAGATCGATGTGCACCACTCGTGACAAGAGAAATATTTCGTCCCCCCGCTCCTTGGATAACAGAGATGACATAAAAAACATTATGAAAGAAAGAGACAAACTACAAAACTGAAGTAAAGCTACAAAGAGATAATATCCCTTTAAGAGAAAAAGTTTACAGAGCATAAGAAACAAGTAAAATCATTATTAAGTAACAGTAAGAAACAGTATTACAAAAATGAATTTCAAAACGCTAAAGGCAATATCTCTGATACATGGAAAAATTGCCTAAAACCATGCTTTCCAATAACTGATAATAAAAGTAGTAACATATCAATTATACCCGATGAGGTAGATGTAAGTGCTAAAGCAGCAGAGAGTTCAATAATTTTTTTCGCTGAAGTGGGGAAAAAAACCTTTGAAAAAACAAAAAAAGAAATAATAAATGAAATCAATTAATAGTAATGGTGGTAATAATAATAATAATGATGATGGTAGTAGTAATAATAATAGAAATGTTCATAATGGTGTAAATAATAATGATGGTGGTAGTAATGGTAATGATAATAGTGATGATGGTAGTAATAATAATAATAATGTTCAAGAACATAGTGCGTGCATTCAATAGAAGTAATGATGTCTTTAACCCTACTACAGTAGATTGTAATACAGTAATCTTAGTAATAAAAAATCTGAAAGACTCTAATGCATATGGATCAGATGGAATTTGTTTTCGTTTTATTAGAGATTCATTATTTGTAATAGCTTATTATCTGACGGTAATAATCAATACTTCCATAGTTACCAATATCTACCCAGATTTATGGAAAACTCCCCATGTAATTCCTGGTTTTAAAAATGGAAATCCTGACGACGTCTCTAACTATAGACCAATCTCTTTACTACCAATTTTATCAAAGATACTTGAAAAGATTGTTGCAAATCAGTTAAGTGAGTTTCTTGAAAAAAATAAACTTATTGCAAAAAGTCAACACGGTTTCAGGCCAAAATTATCAACTGAAACTGCCTTATTGAAAATATCAGATGAAATATACAAAAAATATAGATAATAAGAAAATATCATTGCTACTACTACTCGATCTTTCTAAAGCTTTTGATAGTGTACACCATACCATCTTATTAGTTATTAGAAAAATGCAAAAAAATGAACATTGACCCAAGCTGGTTCGAGAACTATTTAAAAAACCGCTACCAGTCAGTCAGAATAAAAGATGTAGTCTCAAGTCGCAAGAA
>JAXCGZ010017364.1:0-2500 GCA_037179515.1 Halocaridina rubra | reverse complement strand
ATGGATATATAACCTCACTCCCACCCACAACGTCCCGAGTTCGACGCCCAAAGTTGGCGTTTACTCGCTAATGTATCTTGAGAGAGAGAGAGAGAGAGAGAGAGAGAGAGAGAGAGAGAGAGAGAGAGAGAGAGAGAGAGAGAGAGAGAGAGAGAGAGAGAGAGAGAGAGAGAGAGAGAGAGAGAGAGAGAGAGAGAGAGAGCCCTACCATATCCTCAAAGTCAGACCTCTGGGAGTAAAGTTCCTTTTCTTTCCTCAGTTTTATATTTCCTTCAGTTTATTTTCCCTAAAATGTTTACTGGGAGAAGGGAAGTGGGTAGCCCAAGGAATCCAATCACTGTTATATCAGTGACGTATATTCTATCTGGTCGTTTGATCAGGAGGACCTATTTGGGGGAAAGAGCTCTTGGCAACAAAAGTTACCTTCATATAATCAAGCTCCAGTGTGTGAGATCAGGGTATGTGCTCAAGAGCTATCGATCCCTTCCATCTAAGGTCACGCAGAAGTAAAGAAAGGGTAAATAAGAAATCAGGTCATGTCAGGATTTTTTTTTCCAGTTTTACGTGCCACACTTAGTCTCCACTCAGAAGGGGGTGGACACAGATACGTTGGAGCTTGGAAATTATAGCTGAATGCTATTCATTACGCCCCAAGACGGAATCGAACCCGACTCGCGTGCTCTGTCTCTGAGCTACCACGACCATCAAATTAAGGTAACCGCTCTATTAATTAAAACTACCAACCTATTGCCCTAACCTCCTCTATTGCTAAAGTTTTCGAAACTTTGCTCAATGCTCACTTCCTGAAACGCCTTGAATCTAACTCACTTATCTCCGATTAACAGTACAGCTTCCGCAAGGCAAGATCCACTGGTGATCTTCCGTCCTATCTTACTCGTGTATGGTCATCTTCTCTGAGGTGATCTACTCATGTATTGTCATCTTCTCTGAGGAACTATGGGGAATCCTTTGTCGTCGCCCTTGATATCTCTAAGGCTTTTGATAGAGTCTGGCACAAGGCTTTGTTGGCCAAACTCCCTGCCTATGGCTTTACCCCTTCTTTCTGTTCTCTGATTTCCAATTTTCTTACTGACCGTTTCATATCTGTAGTAGCTAGCCCTTTCTCTGTTACCAATGGTGTTCCACAGGGCTCTGTTCTTTCACCTACTCTGTTCCTTCTCTTCATCAATGATCTTCTACAATCCCCACATTCTTCTCTTCTTCATGCCTTTGCTGATGATTCTACCCTTCACTTTTCCACTGGCTTTTCTTCACAACCTTCATCTGCTACTAGTAATCAGTCTCGTTTCACTCTGTCTTCTACTCTTAACTCCGATTTGCAGAGAGTATCTGAGTGGGGCACTCAAAATTTAGTTAAATTCAATGCCTCCAAGACACAGTTTCTGGCTATCTCTTTATCTTCTTCTACTCCTGATAACCTCATTGTAGTGAAACTAACGAAATTTACCCTCTTAATTCTATCATCATATTCTATCATCCATATAGCCGCTAACTTGTCTTGGAGGAATCACATAATCCAAATTTCTAAATCTCCATCCAAAAATTGGGGGTTTTGTTTCGTTTTCGTCATTACTTCTCCTCTTCACAGTTACTTAAAATCTATAAGGGTCTTCTCTGTCCCTGCTTAGAATACTGCTAACACATATGGGGTGCTTCCTCTTATACTTATCTCCTTGACAGGGTTGAATCTAAGGCAGTCAGACTCATTATGATCCTTCTCTTACTTCTAATCTAAATTCTCTCTCTCTTCGCCATAAGGTATCTTCCCTTTCTCTTTTCTATCGCTACTACTTCCTTCGCTGCTCTGACGAGTTGGCGAGTTGCATCCCTCCCCCACTGCCGAGACCGAGTTACACTCGCCAAGCGGCCCCATCTCACAGGTACTGTGTGGAGATTTGTAGCTTGCGGATTGGTCGGTGCAGCGTCTGCTTCTTCCCATCTACCTCCAGACTCTAGAACTCTCTTCCTCCATCTGTCTTTCCTACTTCTTATGACATTTCATCCTTCAAAAAGCAGATCTATTGTCATCTCAGGGCCTACTTCTCCATATCTCTGGGTTTCCAGCACTTTGACTGTTTTTTCTGTCTGTCGTTTTCCTTTGTGTGACATTACCTAATCTCTGCCTTGTCCTTAACTTTTTTCTTTTCCTTCGCCTAGGTATTTTCTCGTGACGGGCCTCTATTGATGAGGGCAGTTTTTGCCTGTCCCGGTGTCACACTCATAAAAAAAAAAGAAAATAACAAAAAATACATGAAAAACGGTGTTCATCCACGATATTTTCTCTCTCTCTCTCTTTCTCTCTCTCTCTCTCTCTCTCTCTCTCTCTCTCTCTCTCTCTCTCTCTCTCTCTCTCTCTCTCTCTCTCTCTCTCTCTCTCTCTCTTTTACATTGGAGCCGCTGTTCCATATTCATACACTCTATTGCTCAACCGGTAATAAAAAAAAACAAGGAAAAGGAAAAGGAAACGGCGGATTACAGT
>JAXCGZ010017363.1:70000-75864 GCA_037179515.1 Halocaridina rubra | reverse complement strand
ATATATATATATATATATATATATATATATATATATATATATATATATATATATATATATATATATATATATATATATATATATATATATATATATATATATATATATATATAATATAAAACAATTGAGCAGTAATAATGTCTAAAATATTGAGGTAAAACGACCAAACAAATCTCTTCTCAACTAATGACATACACAATATTAATAAATCTTCCAGTATGTTTTGCGTCACATATTGTGCCTTACTGAACACTCCCTTTTCTTTCATCAACGAATGACATGAGACACGTTCATGAAGAGAACAGATATACAAACATGAAATAAAATTGATATTGATCGTAATTATTAATTTTACAAAGAGGACTCTGTGTTCTGAGAAAACTTAAAAAAAAAATGATTCTATTTCTAAATATTATTAAAGCAGAAGTTAAAAGTAAAATGGACAATTATTTATGGCAAATTTATATACCAGAAACTCTTCTAAAGATTTTCGACGTGTTTTGCATATCTGTTCTCCAATAAATAATAAAATATAATTATGACACGATTATTCGCAATGAATTAAATCGATAAATTTCTTCAATGAGCACAAAAGTATCCATATTCAAGGTCCAAAACTATTGACAATTATGATAGCCAAGAGCTAAATATATAATACTTAAACTTAAATAATTAAGAATATTTTGCTACTTACAAATTAATACAGTATAAGGCCTTTCATCTCAAAACAAAAAATGAACCAATGTGTGTTTGTTTTTTTTATTTAGAGATGAACTATAAAGTGTTTGTTTTTTGTAAAGACCTGTTGTTATTTGCAGTTTTATGTGTCGCTTTTAATTTCCATTCGGAAGGGTGTGGACAGTGACAGGTTGGAGCAGGGGAAATAAAGCTGGAGTTTTATAGAGATAAAATAGCATAAAACACATCAAGAATTTTTCTTGGTCAAATGTGAGAGATAATTCCATCCCTGTATTTTCCTGCATGTCGGAACAGCCGACTAAAAGGGGAAGGGGAGCAAGAAATGGCAATCCTATAAATGCTAATATTTTTTTCATCCCGAAGAAAAGCTGGTAAAGGGGTGATGAGCCCTGATGCATCCCTTTTCTTGCAAGTTGTCATGCCCCTAACCTTAAAAAGATACTGTATCATGATAAACAAAAGTTTTCTACATAAGAACTGAAGGATAGGTTTTAAGCACTCACTGATACCTGACTTTATGAAATATGATTCCATCAATGATTCTACTTATCTGCTAGGCTGACAAGGACTAATATATAAGGAACACACTGCCTCATTCTAATCCCACGTGATTCTGATAAATATATACTGCAAATAAACCACCTCATTGAGCCAAACTTAGGACTTCCTGCGTATATGCGTGATAAAAAATTTAAAGGTAAGAAGTATTGTGTATCACAAGCTAAACACTGAATTTTTACTACAATCTAAACATTGAATAGTGTGAACCATGAATATGTATAATTTTATAGTCCATCTTCGAAATTATCAATTTACCATATTAACCACTAGTAATATCATGCATGTATAAAATACATGTAAAAAGCATATCAACAGGCAGGTATTATCATAAATAAGTCTTGCAAAAATAGTTTTAAAGCCACAAATGGCATAACCAATCATTTACAGTCATAACAAGAAGTTTAATACACATAATATAGAATGTTATGAGTTCAACTAGCAAGTGTGTTGATATAAAAATACTGATGATGTAAAATCAACTTAAATTTTCAATTTTTTTTTTTTTGCTGGAGAAAAAATACTAAAGATTTTAGAAGTGAAATAATAATCTGCCTGGTGATGTACATACATCAATCCAAGTTACTTAACAACTGCCTTTCAAAATGTCTTCCATTTTGCAGCCATGTAATGAATGATCACATAACCATATTCTGAAACAGGTTTCAAGTGTAGTTTTTATAATATTAACAATGTTTTGTTTTCAAAAGGATCATAACTTTCATTCCTTCAACAGCGGCGTGCGTCGAAGGTATCTGGCAAAGGCCGGCCAGGAGCTGCCACTAGCGCAGATCTTGGTGGTAGTAGCAAATATTCAAGAAACAGCCACCATCAACATCAGTTGAACATGGGTAAGTCGCTCCTAAGCCTACGGGTAGAGTCCAGCGTTCTATCGATCCTTTTGACCCGTTACGAGTTTTAAGCAAGAGGTGTCAGAAAAGTTACCACAAGGATAACTGGCTTGTGGTGGCCAAGCGTTCATAGCGACGTCGCCTTTTGATCCTTCGATGTCAGCTCTTCCTATCATGATATCTCTGTAAATTCTATACATTTTTGGATCAATAACATACAAATAATTTTCGCCTATGAATTATATGTCAGTGAAAGATTAGCATCTCTGGTGTAGACAGAGAAAGAATTCTACATAATTTTCTCTTGCATGTCGTAAATGCACACTAAAAGGCATTATGGAGCAATTGGTTGGCGTATTCTTCTTCTGCATTATTTTGATTAACATAAGAGGTGACAGGATGAGGCTAACCCCACTGCATCCCTTTATTGGTTCATTAGTAGTCATTATGTTAGATTTGGTAGGATAAGGCAAAATGAATATCTCGAAGAGCTGAACTCGTGATTAATACAAGCAGGAGTGTTCAGTAGTCAACACCGTTTCATGTGTCACAATTAGTCCCAATTCAAATAGGGGTGGACACAGAGTATAGGGCTCTTTCCCGAGTGCACAGTCAGGTAAGTACAATAAGTTAATAATGGACATGCTGGATGCCCTTCCTAATGCCCTGAGGTGGGTTCAAACCCACGATATATGCTTCCCAACTCACGCTCTACCATTGAGCTCCAGCGGGCCAAGAGACACAGGAAAAAGAGGGGCTTTGTCAATTCCACTAACCAATCTGTTCCTCTTGGTGTGGTTGCAGTACTATATGTAGTTTTTGGTGGCTTGCACCTTCAATGAAGAGTCAGGCTGCAATTGTAATCCAGCTATTTCCACCTGAAATAACAAGTATGTGGTAATCTTCCAGTAATGTAATAATGAGATCTCAATTTTGAAAATATATAGCAGTTTATATGGAACTTCAGTATAAATGTAAAATCAAATTATACATTAATGCAACATACAGTAAATGGAAATTCATAATACAAAAATAAATAACAGCTATTCTACTTTTCTTGTAATATAATAAACACACGTAAAATCTAGCATGGCATATAATACCAGTACACAGAGTATCATGAAGTCAACTCAACATGCCATGAGAGTATACTTGATGTAATTAAATTAATTGTATTTACCTAATGTTGCTCACGGGAAAGAACCCTATACTTGTGACTCCCCGTCTCCTAGTTAATTTAATTTTTTTACGGACTAATACTTATAACTATGAAGGACTGGCTCCTCATAAGTTCCTAGAGTTGAGTAGGCTAAAAGTGTGAGGTCTCTGCTCACATTTATTTGTCCCCGAGTTGTTTATTTACACTGTTTAATTTACCAACTCTGCACCAGAAGTTGGGGATAGCGAGAGGAGAGTATACATTAAGTGCGGTAACTCAGTGGAGGTGTGCGCAAGTCAGTTAGCAACTCATGCAGGTTCGACCCCACCTTGGGCCGTTGATCCCCCCTTATAGTTTCAATATTTCTTAGTCCACCCTTATTTTAATGGGGACTCATTGTGACACAGAATGGCGAGTAGCATTCATCAAGCGCACGTCCCCATCGACTCAAGAGAAAGGGTGAACAGACACATGCATACAGACAATAATGGAAGAGAATCTTCACACATTCAAATTTTAAATAAAAGTTACTAATACATTTACTATCATGTTTCATTTGAATATAATGAAGTATCATGCATTCAGTTTAATCCTTTTAGCATGAATATTTATCAAAATAAAACTAAAAGTTTTAATTTACATTTGGTTACGCTAAAGACAATATCATATATAGAAGACACTCACCAATCTCCATTGCAACACCATACCATTCTTTAATGCTGTATTAGATACAACAATGATGATAATGATGATGAAGTATCTACACTTGATGAAATAAAACCCCAACTTCAAGTAAAAGGGTTTGGGACATATGGATGATACCTGCAAGAATGATAAGTATTGTGAACTTGTTATGCAAAATGCGAATTACTTTATATATCACACTTGAATCTTGTAATACCTATTGTGTGGTTAGGGAAGGCACACTTCCCTAAAGGAAGTAAAGTGTTCTTTCATGGAAATCTTAAGTACAGTATTAATCATTTTACCAGTGATACTGTACAGCTTTTCTCCAAAATTCTCACCATATTTCAAAAAGCTTATGATTTTATACCTTTCAGAAATCACTTTGTTAACCTTGCTTTGGCATTTATCGACAAAATTATCACAGAATTTATCATAGGCAGCTAGGTTTTAAGGCTGAGTAAAATTAGGTTACATTATTTTGAGAGGTGCCCTTACAAAATGACATACTGAAACTTTGCTATATACAGTCTCTGAAAATTAACTCTTATAAGACTATAATTATAATCAGGTTCTGCATTAATAAAAAATGGGGACTTGGCACTATTGCTTCCCGAGCTAGCACTTATCTTCTTTCATTCTTTAAAATTCTATGCGTCATAATTAGTCCCCATCTAAATGGGGGTGGACACAGACACGTTGAATCTATATTGGGGATTAAATATGGATGCTCTTGCTAACGCCCAGAGACGGGATTGAACCCGCTTTTGATAGGATTGTCACTTCCTCACTGTATTATATGAAATAATAATAATATATATATATATATATATATATATATATATATATATATATATATATATATATATATATATATATATATATATATATATATATATATATATATATATATATATATATATATATAATATATATATATATATATATATATATATATATATATATATATATATATATATATATATATATATATAAAACCCCCTGAGGGAGGGGGCTAGAATATTTCCTCCACATTCCCCTGCGTGTCGTAAGAGTAGACTATATAGAGCGGAATGAGGGGACTGAGAATCCCCTCCTCTGTATTATTTTTGCCAGAAGAGGCAGGGTATTTTGCCTTGACTCAGCCTCTCCCTTATAAGGTGAAAAGGGTTCATATATATATATATATATATATATATATATATATATATATATATATATATATATATATATATATATATATATATATATATATATATATATATATATAAAGAAGTAAAGTTTACTTTTACATCCCCAAGTAGTAATATGCAAAAAATAATAATTCCTTGAACAATTAAAGGTATTATTGCATTATAGGACCACCTCTGTTTTCCAGTTGAAATAAAGGTTTTCTGCTAGTTTTTTTATGTGTTTTAAGCGAATCTGACCTTCATTTGCTAAGGAAATTAGTCCTTCACTCAGAAAAATTAACCGTTAGTTAAAAATCACTGGGAAAAATTAACCGTTAGTTAAAATTCACTGGCTTTCTGGTAAGTGAAGAGTTGCTGTAGCCGCCCGTTACTCAATTTCAAATCGTGCACTGAGTTAATTAAATAATGGGGTTAGGTTAATTTAGGTTAGGTTAGGCTAGTTCAAAACACAAAAAAAAACTACCAAAAAAAATTTATTTCAATTGGAAAATAGATGTGGTCCTATAATGCAATTTTACCCAATTAAAAAATTAGTATTTATTGACATACCAAATCTAATCTAACCTATTATAAGAAATTTTTATTTTTTTATAACTAGAGGTGTAAACTTATATCATTACCTTAATCATATAATTATTTACATATCAATTACCTTTGAATTAGTTTTAGGCATAGGTTGAGTTATTAATTGTAACACAATAATGGCATATAGTGACTTTG
>JAXCGZ010017363.1:27500-65000 GCA_037179515.1 Halocaridina rubra | reverse complement strand
CACCTACTAACCCCGGCCTGTCTGTGGATATACGGTAGCCCTTGTGGTCTAAAAACTCCGACTGAATCAGACAGGTTCATCGCCCCACCTATCGCAGTCTATTGCAAGGTGGAGTAGGAACTGTTAGGGAAAACTAGCTTAGCAAGGGCGCCTCCCATAAGCCCACCTTTTGATAGGAGGGAACCTTCAGTTCCCTTAGGCCCAACCCCCCTCAACTCCCTCCCCTCCCCAGTAGAAGGTTTCGTGACTACTAGAGTGAAAGGTGGAATCCACCTTTCAATCCTCTGGGGCACTTCCTTCTGCTGGTAAAACGTCTGCTCTAGGAGTGGACTAGTTACTAATAGGATAGGTAGGACCTCCTCCTCCCCCTTTGTTCTCCCAATACTTTAAAAACATTTAACTTGATAAAACCATTGAACTTTAATAATAAAACCATTTAACTCGACGTATTTTGCGGATCATTATCGTTTATCGCATTGAAATCTCCTTAGTGAAAAATATATTTTTCATATATAAATTTTTTGTCTTCAACCTTTAACTGATCTATGTCTGCTGGTGGAAGTTCTCAGGTGGAGAAAACTGAATGCAGAATGGATCGCAAAAGGCAACTAAGCCCTCCAGTTGGAGAGGAAGAAGACCGCAGCGACGAATGGACCACAGTACAGAGAAAAAGGAAAAACGACCGGAACTCTCCAAAGACTCCAACCCAAGCCTCAAACCAAATCCAAGGAAACACTCGACCACAACAGGGACTCAACAAATTCAAAATCATGAGCGAAGACCCTTCCACCAACTACCAGGCTGTGAAACTGATACAGCAAACAAAACCAGGAATCAACATGACTGCACGGCCCAACTTACAGGGACAATGGATACTGACCCCGAGAGACCAGGAAGCCTACCAATACCTGAAGACATCTCGCCACGTTTTCATGCAGGAATTAATTCCAGGAGAAAAATCCTGCATGGCAGTCATAACCAACTACCCAATAGTGATGGATATGGCTCCACTTTTAGAGCTTCCGTACATCATGGAAGCTACCAGGCAAACAAGCAAGACTGGGCAGCCAACTCAGACGATAGTAGCCACCTTCAAGGGCCGAGTTCCAGCAAAGGTGAATTTGGGCATCTGGGGGTCCTTCTCCACCAAACCCTTCATCAAGGAACCACTAAGATGCTTCAATTGCCAGAGATTCGGACATCACAAAACCCAATGCACCCTTCCAGAAGTCTGTGCCGTTTGCAGTGGAAGACACAGCACGGAAAAGTGTGTCCAAGCGCACAAGGAGGGCAAAACAACCACAGCGAGATGCCCAAACTGCCCAAACCACTCAGAACCACTATGACAAACCTAGTTCCGAGGCAAGTCGTAGCACCTGTGGTGGAAAACAGGCCCCAACCTCAGAGAACCCCTCGTCCTCCCAGGAGAAGACTGAATCTAGAAAAACCATTGGCAAAACCACCTACCCAGAAAACTCCAAAGCCTCAACAAAACCCCAGGCCTTCTCACCGTGCTACTCAGACAACACCTCCAGCGGAGTCATGCACCATTACAATAAAGGAGGACAAACTTCGAACACTGCTTCAAGGATTCGCCAACCAGCTAGCAGAACTGTTAAACTTCCAGCTGGAACAAAGCTCTTTGAGCCGAGCACTGGACAAAATTATGTACAAGGCAAGAACCCACACCCCCGAACCAGTAGCCAGGACCTCAGTTTATCCTGTCCAGGCCTGCCCAGCACCTCAAGAGCCAGCTGCTCGGACCGAAAATGGGCCAAGAGCACGAACAGAAACCACCCCATCTCCTCAACCTGTACCAAGAAGAACAACCAACGAAAACCTACCCAAGGGTCATGTAGCCACCAGCCAACCCCCCCTGATGCACAGCATCAACCAATTCCCGGTCCTTCCATCTCGCGATCCCCGCCTCGCAAGGAGGGAGCAGGAACGGGAACAGACCACCTCGGAACTCTACAGCAAAGTTTTGACTCCATAAGGATTTTGCAGTGGAATGTTTGTGGGATCAAACCCAAGTATGCCTCCCTGCAATCAGCAGCCAAGGAAGGAGATTTTGACGTCATCCTGCTACAAGAAACGCTGTTCAAAGAACAAAAAGGATTCAACTTCACAGGATACAAAGCGTTCACAATACCATCAGACAACCATACCAACAGAGGACTAATAACTCTAGTCAAAAACTGCATCCCAGCCACCAACATCAACCCTCCAAGCTGCGGGGAAAACGTGGAGATCCAGGCTGTCAGAATACAGCTTCTAAACCAAAACTTAACAATATATAACATATACAAGCATATAAACGGCCTCTTGGAGGGTGGAGAGCTCTTTGCAACTGCTGCTGAGGAGCCATCCTTCATAGGTGGCGATTTCAATGCCCATCATACAATTCTAAACTCAATAAGGCCAAATAATGATGACGGCGAACATATTGCTCATCTTCTGGATGAATTCCCCAACATCAATCTTATAAACAGTGGGGTTCCAACACATGTACGAGGAGGAAGACTAGACCTGTCCTTCATAACCTCCTCCCTCTCTCCCCACACTGACTGGAGCATACATCCTCACCTCATGAGTGATCACTATGCCACTCAGACAGGCATCCAACTGCCTAAACTTCCACCTATTCCACCTCCTCCTCCCAAGTGGAATCAAAACTTGGCAAACTGGACAAAATTTCAGCAATCATTAACACAGTGGCATGCAAATTACACTGCACCTGAAGACATCAACATCCTAGCACAAGATTTCATCTCCGCCTTCCACAAAGCAGCCGATGATGCCATACCAAAACACAAACCACCAAAAAGGGAATATAAAGATGCATGGTACTACTGTCAAGAAGTGAAAGAGGCCAACCAAAGATTAAATAGGGTCAGGAAGCTATATAGGAAAAGACCCACAGATGCTAATAGAGCAGTACTTCGGGAAGTGGTCACAGACACCAACAAGACTGTCTCAAAAATCCGGACTGACAAATGGCTTGAATGGTGTGCCAACCTAAACCAGCACACCAACCTCACAGAGCTATGGCAAATGCTCAGGAGAGTGTCCGGAAAAAAATCAACCAAAATACCCACGCATCCAAAACCAATGGAGGAAGCAGAAAGACTTGCAGACACGTTTTCCAGCCGCTCAGCAACCCAACAACTTCCACCAAGTACAATTAGAATCCAAAATGACCTAAGGCTACAAAGATGGGACATCATAAATCATGCCTGCGATCAAGAAGATGAGACAGATGCACCATTCACCTCTCAAGAACTCAGAAACACCAAACATAGAGGGAAAGACACTGCCCCTGGTGCAGACGGCATCACCTACTCAATGATCAACAACATGGGCACTGCAGGTGAAGCCGCCTACCTCCATCTGACAAACAGCACTTACTTATTAAGGATGTGGCCAAAAATCTGGAGTCAACAAGATATTCAGCCTATCCCAAAACCCAAAGACCCAACGAATCCACGACCCATTTCGCTACTAAGCTGTTTGGAAAAAACAGCAGAAAAAATGGTGCTCAAAAGATTAAAATTCAAAATAGGCCCCTTACACCCTCACTTGTATGCCTACAGAGATAATGTAGGCACCACACAGTGTATCATGGATGTCCTCAGCTGCATTAACAACAAGGCCGCAGTCGTAGTCTTCTTAGATCTTGAGAAGGCTTTTGAACTGGCTAATCCTGCAGCCATCCTGAGCTCCCTAGCAAAAAAGGGAGTTAAGGGACATCTACTAAGTTGGGTCTCAAACCATGTCAGAAACAGAGAGGCTAGAGTAAAATTCCAAAGGCATCTATCAACTTACAAGAAATTAGAAAATGGTACCCCACAAGGAGGCATCCTCAGTCCACTGCTTTTCAATGTACTGATGGAGAACTTCTTTCAACTTCAACTACCCCAAGGAGTAGACATCTTCATCTATGCCGACGATGTAGTCTTCATCAGCAGAGGAGGCAATAGATTAGCCAGCGCTCAAAAAGCAGTAAACCTATTCCATCAGAAAAGCAAGGAGCTGGGGCTCAAAATCAACGGAAACAAAACAAAAGCTATGGCCATAAAAACTCCAGTACCACTAGCCCCGATCACCCTAGACAATGGAAACATAGAGTGGGTGGATACATTCATGTATCTAGGAGTTTACATAGACAGGCATCTCACCTTCAAACCTCAGATCATATATCTCAGAGAAAGAGCTCACAGCAGACTAACCCCTATGAGATATATGACATCTCTCCAAGAAGGAGCAGGTATTCAGGTCCTAAGGAAATTTTATACAGCCACCATTAGATCCCTGATTACCTACAGCGCCCCAACCCTAGCCAACCTCAATGCACAACAAATCTCCACCATTGAAGTGATCCAGAACAACGCCATGCGTTACATGCTGGGGGCTCCTATGTGGACCAGGATATGCAACCTACAAATGGAAACAAATCTACCTCCCTTAATTAGCTGGATAAACGTTTCCAACACAAACTCCATAACAAAGGCTCTGCTATCCGAAAGGAAATCCCACACGCAAACAAGGCTGAAAGATGCCCTCAACAAACATCCTGACCTCCCCATCCCAAACAGCTATGCCGGCCACCTTCTGAAAAGTATTCACAAATGCAACATGGCATCTGAACTGACAAGAATAAACTTAGACAAGCCCTGCACCAACTACAAGCCGCTAGTCCCATGGAGAGCACACCCTGCAAAATTCAACACCACTAGTCTTCCTGATAGTAAGAAAGCCTGTTCAAAGATACAACTGCATGAAGCAGCTCTAGCTGCCATCGCTGAAACCAACCAAGAAGAAGGCGTCTCCTATTACACAGATGGTACTGTCAATGCTGGTATCCCTGCAACTGGAGCGGCAGTCTACTCGGAGAATTTTACAGCCTCCTGGAGACTTTCAGACTCCTGCTCCACTCTGCAAACTGAGTTATTTGCCATCAAAATGGCTCTGCACAACTCAATTGAAAAAGGACAAGGACCTGTTACGATACACACCGACTCACTCTCCTCTGTCCAAGCACTACAGCAGCAGAAGTTCAAAGAAAACATCAACCTAATCAGCACGGTCCAAACACTGCTAGTGCAACATCAAGAACAAGGAAGACCAGTAACCATCAACTGGATACCCAGCCATATCAACATCCCTGGAAATGACAAGGCTGATCAACTTGCCAAGGATGCCGTCTTATGCCACAGCATACAGCAATCTATACAACCCAGTCTTCAACAATACAAATCAAAAACCAAGCAGGCACTACAGAGATCAAAGCAGGAAAACCACAGCTACTGGGTAAACAGAGGCTCCTACTCTGCCACGTGGTACAGGGAAGCAACAAAGCTAGAGCCCCCACCGGTATCCAAATACACCCCAAGGAGTCTGGCTGTCATGATAGCTAGACTCAGGCTAGGCTACAAATGCTGCTGGGAAATCATTGAGAACCCCAGAAAAGAGTGTGCACACTGTCAAATGATAACTGATAAGGCCCTGCTGCATTATCTTTTAGAATGTCCAAAGACAAACAGCTTAAGGAACGGATTAAACATAGAACCACAACACACCAATGCGACAGTTCATGCAGCAAAAATTGTTAAGGAAATACTTGACAACATAGAAACACATCTCACCACCTTGGAAACTTTCGAACCACCAAGGTGATAAAACAAACCAAGAGGTATAACCTCTAACCTACGGGCCGTTCTTTGAACAAGGGCCCGTGCCAACACAAGGTTGGCTTTAACCTCAAACAACAACAACATACTCCTAGGAACCAGCGAATCCAATACATCTGTTAGTATTATAATTTAAAGCTATTGAGGACGAATAACGTGCACATAGCATAGCTGCACCAGTGTATATGTGTGTGTATGACTGTTGTAAAGTGAAGGCACAAGCTATACTCACTCGGATCCAATACAACCAGTAGCTTAATGACTTGGCACGTTCGTAGTCACCGCCGCCACTTGCAACCAACCTACAACAGCAACCATAACACCATCCCCCAGCGGGAATCTCCCGTGCCATTGTATTCAACTGAAAAGTATCGTACCTAACATACAGTACACTGTGTTCCCCCCTTCAAGGCTGATGACAAAAAGAAAGAAAGAAAACAACACACAAAAAGTAAACTTATTACAAATCAAGCCGGAAAGGTGGCTTACTGTACCTTTCTGACCTAGTAATGAGATACTCGGGTTCTTCATTATATTCCCTCTCCTGCCTTGTCCGTTCCTCCATGACTAAGGGAACACTCTCCTGGGCTGGTGTAGGAAGTGGTGATTGCTCTGACATCCCCACAGGTATGGCGAATCTACTATACCTGTCAGAGCTAGTATCAAAACCCATAGGTAAAGACTTGATGTGCTTTCTGTTTCTTACCATTAAAGATCTATTCCCAACTTGTGACCCTACCTTAGTGGAATTTCTTTCCCATTTCTTCACTCCATCAGATTTCAGGAGAATTGGTGATTCCACTCCTACTAGAGGCAATGTCCTGGCTCCATGATGTTTGTTATAATTATGGGCGGATGCAGCCTTCATTCTAGCATCATTATCAGCCATTTTCTGCAAATCTGGCCATCGGGGAATCAGCTTGGACTTGATCATAGGTAGCCTTGTCCTAATCTGCCTGCGCATCAACAGTTGAGCTGGAGAACATCCTGTAGTATCCAGTAGAGAAGCCCTGTATATCATCAATGCCAAAAACACATTATCTTGGGATAATAGACTGCACTGCCATCTTGGCACATCCATTCTTTTGGGGGAAATGAGGGTTTGAAGTACAATGTTGAAACCCATAATCTAATGCAAACTGACGGATATCTTTGGACCCAAATTGCAGCCCATTGTCCGACACCATCACCTCCGGGATGCAAAATTTGGCGAATATATTTTTCAGCTTCCCTATAAAAAATGATGATGTAAATTCATTCAAATACACTATCACAATCCATTTAATGTAATAGTCTACTACTATTAAATACTCTTTCCCTTTGTAAGAACTAAGATTTTTTTTTTTTTTTTTTTTTTTTTTTTTTTACTAGGGCTTTTCGGGCAACACCGTTGGCCTGAGCGGGTTTGCCCTTTGTTGCCGACTATTCTGTTGACAAACAGCAATTATCAAGCCACCATATGAAATCTGGACCTAGATTAGGCCACCATACGGAATCATGAGCTCTTTTCTTACAGTTATTCAGACATAAATATTCCTCTGAGTGAATCCTCTGCAACATTTTCTTATGCTGAGATTTTGGAATGATTATCCTATCATTATACAGCAACAAGCCTCCCTCCACCACACTTAGATAACTCCTGGCCGCCCAGTACTTACACAAATCTGTATCATTACTGGGAGACTCCGGCCAACACTCTAATACAAATCTGATTACTAAACATAAATCCTTGTCCTTGGCTTGTTCTTCCTTAATCCTCTGTAACTGGTTGCTGGTAACTGGCAAATATCCTACTATGCCACCTACAAAACCTTCCACTTCTGCTTCCAATGAAACTTCCATCTGATCACTATTATCACCTGGAGACCGTGACAAGGCATCCGCCACTGCCATGAAGTTTCCTGGCATATAATCAGGCACCAATGGGAATCTTATCAATTCATTAGCATGCGTTGGCATCTAACTGGCGCCAAATGCAACTCCTTAGAATTCAATAGTGGTATCAGTGAATTATGGTCAGTCCCCAAAGTAAAAGAGACACGTATTAGAAACTGCTGAAACCTTGCACACGCCCACATGGCTGCGAGACACTCTTTCTCAATATGTGCCCACTTTTGTTCCATATCGGACAGCAATCTCGAACACAATGCTACACGCTTTCATGCATTACTATATCTCTGCATTAACACTTCTAATCCATATAAACAAGCATCTGCAGAAACCTTGGTAGGTTTATTGGAATCAAAATAACATAGAACCAGAGCCGAAGTAAAAATTGTCTTCAAGTCGTGAAATGCCTTCTCTTGGTCTTGCTCCCAAACCCAAGCATTTTTTGTAGACAACAGGAGGGCAAGTGGTTGAATGACATCTTGTAACCTTGGCAGCAACCTAGCCAAAAAATTACCATACCCAATAGTCTTCTTAACTCTTATTCATCCAAAGGTCTATCCATATTTAAAATTGCCTTTACCTCCTCTGGATTTATTCTGACTCCTTCCACACTAATATTGAGCCCAGAAATTCTATTTGTTTTTGCTTAAACAGACACTTTTCTTCATTCAGTTTCAATTCTCATCTCTTAATTACATCTAGAACATTTCTTAGATTTTTATCATGCTCCTCTTCTGAACCTCCAAATATCACTATGTCATATCATAAAGCATTCCACTCCCGGTAACCCGTCTAAAAATTCTATAAATTTTCGCTGGAATATCTCTGGAGTGACACAAATACCCATTGGTAACCTCTTAAATCTGTAGCTACCCATGGGGGTCATAAATGTAGTTAAATTTCTGGATGCGTCATCTAACGGTATCTGGTAAAACCTGATTTTGCATCTAATTTAGAAAAATAAGGAGCCCCTCTAAATTTACTAGCAACATCATCAAATGTGGGAATTCCAAAAATCTCTCTCTTCAAATACTTATTAAGCTGTCTGTAGTCCACACACAATTTAATCTCCAAAGGCACTGCCTTAGGTTTCACCACTGATACCTTGGGACTGACCCATTCTGTAGGGTGGGTTACTCTCTCAATGATGTCAGACTTCTCAAGATTGCTTAGATTCTCTTTGACAGCAGATACCAACGGTATAGCCACTGACCTAGCACACCTTAGTCTGAATAGGACGGCTTCCTGTCTTAAACATAAACTCACTGGCTCGGTCTTCCAAATCCCAAAGCCAAAAAGTTATTTTTCCGCCTCGATTCTCCCCATAAAAACTATGATATGCAACTTAAATGCTGCACTCCTACTAAGCAAATTGTCTGATTTGCTCTTTGGGCTCGACACATACATTCTGTCATACAGCTTCTTAGCCTTATACTCTACTAGGGTACAAAACACCCCTATAACGTCCACTTGACCTGCAGGAGAGAACAATTTCCTGTCTGCTTTATTCAGAACTTCAAGTCCCAAAATGACTCTTACTCTCTGATGGGTGATATAATTTATAATGGTTACATCAGCACCCGCATCCACCTTAAAGTCCACTGCCCCAACCATAGTTCAACTCTTAGCAGATCTGACCCTGACACCACATCCCCAGTCAATTCTCCCAAAAATCCTTGAGCATACTCTAGCCCTTCTCCTTCAGAAGTGGAATCTAATTGATGACGCTTATCCACTGCATCCACCTTACTATCAGTCCCCTTACATATTACTGCAAAATGATTTTGCCTATGGCATTTAATACATGTCATCCCATACTCTGGGCATTTATGAGGTAAATGCGAATGCCCACAATATTTACATTAATTTTCTATGGATCTAGTTGCTTTTTTTCTTACCTCTTTAAGAATTTCACCTCATCAACGTTTTTACTTTGCTCTCTCTCTCTCTTGTTTCCTGCCCTCATTGGACATCATTATACGTCCGAGCATACTCTACAACGTCATCTAAAATCAAGACCCCATCTTTTGAATAATACATTAGCTCTATCTTCTTTGCTAGATCCTCACCCAGGATTCCAGCAACTACTGATCCCAAATGCTTTCCTTGCTAGTAGTAAAATCACAATACTCATACACTGAATACAAATTTGAAGGTAGACTTCAGTATCCTCATGTGGTTGCTGCTTGCACAGATAAAGCACCCTACAAAACCTTAACACATTCTTCAATGGTGAAAAATAATTCTTAAATTTCTCTATTACCGTTTTGTAGTCTTTGGCCTCCTCTGTCGACATATTAAATGTTTAATAAGTTTCTCCAACTCTGGACCCATACAATATTTTAGGCTAGTCACCTGAACTTCTCCAGGCTTACTATTCAATTCTGTCAACAGTCAGAAGGTTTCATGTTGGGTAATAAACCTATCCAAATTCAGTTCAACAAAACTTAATTGCTGTGGAGGCTTATACTGTGTCATGATGAGCAAAAAAGAAAAAAAATATAAGCATAGCCTAACTTGTACAATACACAATTATCAATAGCCTAGGGCTAGTCACAAGCCCTAGTCTTTCCACTAGGCCCTAAGCCTAACCCAGCCTAAGCTTTACCTCACGGAACCAGCCCCAGGAAATTCCTTCAGTCTTCATTCGGAGCACCATGTGCAGGATGGTAATAACACATCCTACAAATCAGAAGTCTATTACCTAAGCTAGGTTTATATAAGTATCTCTTAAACAGCACTTACTCCTGGGAATCGGCGACTCCAACACATCCGGTAGTATTATAATTCAATGCTATTGAGAACGAATAATATGCATATAGCATAGCTGCACCATTTTTATTTTTATTTTTATTTATTTATTTTTTTTTTATTATTATTATTATTATTATTATTATTATTATTATTATTATTATTATTATTATTATTATTATTAATTTTTTTTTTACCTAATTGTGTTTACGGGAAAGAGCCCAAAGCTCGTATCTTCCCGTCTCCTGATCGCTTCCATTTTATACTTAGTGATACTTATCATACCTGTCCTTAAAACTATGGATTGAGATAGCATTAACTACCTCCTCGCTTAGCCAATTCCATTTATCAACTACTCTTACACTGAAAAAGTATTTCCTTACATCCTGCGAAGAACTTTTCTTACGAAGCTTCAAACTATGACCTCTAGTTCTAGAGCCAGCCATATCAAAATATCGATCCCTATCCACTCTATCATAACCATGAAGGAATTTAAAGACTGTCACCATATCCCCCCTCACTCTTCTAGCTTCGAGTGATGGTAAGTCTAATTCCCTCAGCCTCTCATCATAACTGAGATTGCGTATTTCTGGCACCAGTTTCGTGGCATGTCTTTGAACTTTTTCAAGCTTAGCTATGTGCTTTTTCAAGTGCGGATTCCAAAAGGGGGCTGCATATTCGAGTTTTGGCCTCACATAGGTTACATAAATATTTCTGAACATTTCCTTGTCCATGTGCCTGAAGGCTACCCTTACATTTGATAAGAATGCATATGCTGCCCTTACTATGCCACTTATATGTATTTCTGGAGACAAATCTGCCAGTATGTTTACTCCTAGATCTCTCTCATTTTCTGTCTCTTGAAGTTGTACTCCAGCCACCGAGTAGTCAAGCTTGGGCTTTCTTGCACTTGTACCCATTCTCATTACCTTACATTTTGAAGTATTGAATTTCATTAGCCACTTTTCTGACCACTCATGCAGATAATTTAGATCCTCCTGAAGTTCTCTACCATTGTTCTCGTTTTTTACTTTCTTCACAATCTTTGCATCATCTGCAAACATATTCATGAATGAATTTACACACTCTGGTAGGTCATTTACATATACAAGGAACAAAAGTGGCCCTAAAACTGAACCCTGTGGAACTCCACTACTAACTCTTCTCCATTCAGACACTGAGTGTCTTACTCTAACCCTCTGTTCCCTTCCTTCTAAGTAAGTTTTTATCCATTCCAAAACATTTCCACCTATTCTAGCCATTGATTGCAGCTTCCCAATAAGTCTCCCATGTGGAACAGTGTCAAACGCTTTCTGGAAGTCTAGGAATATGCAATCTGCCCAGCCCTCTCTTTCCTGTAAGATTTGGCTTACCTCATCATAAAATTCTAATAAGTTTGTTACTGTTGATCTACCTTCTCTGAAGCCATGTTGCCTCACTGACAAAAAGTTGAAGGATTCCAAGTGAAGAGAGATATGTTTCCTTAGTAGTTTCTCCATAACTTTGCAAACTATGCTGGTAAAGGAAACTGGTCTATAGTTCAGAGCCGTATCCCTCCTTCCCTTTTTGAAGATAGGTATCACATTTGCTTGTTTCCAGCATCTTGGAATCTCCCCCGACTCCAGTGACTCCTTAAATATGATACTTAGTGCCACTGATATTGTGTTTGTGCATTTTTTAAGCACATGAGGGGATATGTCATCGGGACCTGTAGCTTTATGAACATCTAAATCCATCAGCGCTTTGCATACCTCTGTGGCTGTAAGGTTGATGTTCTCTAATACAGGCCCTTGAGCTTCTATCACTGCAATCTGAGAGGGTGGGATATTTTCTACTGTAAATACTGACTGAAACTCCTTGTTCAATTCTTTGCAGATCTCTTCATCCGTCTCAGTGATGCTTCCATCCGCTCTCTTTAGCCTTAAAACCTGTTCTTTTACCTTCAGTTTTCCTCTGATAAAGCTGTGGAAAAGCTTGGGATTTTCTTTAGCCTTCCTGGTGATGTCCCTCTCATAGTCTCTCTCTGCCTCTCTCCTTTTACTTAGGTAGTCATTTCTTGCTCTTTTGTAGGTTTGCCAGGCATTTATGTTTTTTCTCCTCCTATACCTTTTCCAGCACTTGTCTCTTCACTCCTTAGCTCTTTTACACCCATTATCAAACCATTTCTCTCTGGCATGAATTACACCTACTTTGGTGACAGGTATGCAGCAATCTACTATCTTCCCATATTTCTCACAAAAGATGTCATACATTTCTTGTACAGATTTGTTGTAAAATAAGGTTCGCCAGTCAATAACTGCAAAAAGCTCATTCATTTTGATGTAATCTCCTTTCGGATAGTTCCTCCTCATGTCCTCAGTGCCTCTACTCTCAGGAAGAATATCTTCAATGATATACTCCATCAACAACACACAGTGGTCACTCTTTCCAATTGGTGGTTCATACTCAATTTTTTCAATATCCAACACATTATCTGTGAACACTAGATCAAGTAGTGATGGTTCATCCCCACCCCTGGCCCTTGTTGGTTCCATTACATGTTGGTGTAGGAAATTCCCTTGTACGCAATCTAGGAATCTTGCCCCGAATGAGTCCTCACCACTGTGTGGGTCAAGATTTATCCAATCTATCTCTTTATGATTAAAGTCTCCCATAATCAAAATCCTACATTTTTTTTCCCGTGCCATGTTAACAACTGAGTTTATGACTTCAATAGTACCTATATGACTTTCCTCATAAACTTCAAGCCTATTTTGGTTCCTTGGTGGGTTGTATACAACAGTTATTATAATGCTCTCTGACCCAGTATTTATGCGAGCAACAAGAAATTCCTTGAACTCACTTTCTATAGCCAAGTTTATATCTTCGACTCGAATCCTTTCACTTATGAGCAGTGCTATCCCTCCACCAGTCCTCTCAGATCTTTCAACCCTTAGTATTCTGAAACCCTTAGGAAAAACTGTGACACTGTTTATGTCCTCACTCAACTTAGTCTCTGTAATTGCTACTATATCTGCCTTACTGTTGTGAATCCTATCTTTTAATTCTACTGCCTTACCAGCTAATCCATCAGCTTTTGTGTATAACAATCTTAATGAGGCCCCATCCCCTGATCTTCTGTCATTATCTTCTTTATCTCCCCTTTGTGTATAAATGTTGTAAAGTGAAGGCACAAGCTATAGTCACTCGGATGCAATACATCCAGTAGCTCAATGATTTGACACGTTCGTAGTCACCGCCGCCACTTGCAGCCTACCTACAATAGCAACCACAACAAATCTCCCAGCGGGAATCTCCTGCGCCATCGTACTCAACCAAAAAGTATCATACCTAACATACAGTATATTATTTACATATCTATACATATAGCAGATGATCCAGGAGTGCTTTTGTATCATTGTGGGCGAAAAAGTAAATTCCCTCTAGAAAGGAGTGCAAAGTTCAGGTGACGAAACTCTCATTGTTATTGCTCATTAATAATTTGGCTATTAAGGATATTTGAGAAATTAAGGATAAATGAAGAGTATTAACAATAGCATTAATGTATAAATCTTCGAAAAATCAAGTAAATTCATAATCCAAACTTAAATATATAATGTCATTACAGCAGATCAAATTCAATATTATTGGTAATCAAATTATAATCAAATAGAGAATTTTTAGCGTCTTTTAAATTTAAGTAACAAACTGATCAACTCTTACTTGAAAGCTGTCCTAATTACATAGTCTTATAAAGCCAAATTCATCCTGCTAAGCTTGTTAAGCCATTTATTTATAGTTTTGCAAGATAAATGTTCTTGGCAACTGTCTAGATGTATTCACGAGAAAAAACCTTGGGACTACCGTGGCATAGTGGTAGAATGTTTGATTCTGGAAGTGCTGGACCTGTGTTCGAGTTTGAAGGAGGATGATAAAAAGGGCAACCAGCCTTTATTCTCCAGATTCAATTCCTATGTGTCTACGAATATATCTAATATAGGATGTGGCAAAATATAATAAATTCATAGTGGTATGTTTTCAAAACAACTTTTAATATATGAAATACTTACTGTTAGTGAAGGTTTATATCATTCATGTTCCAATGATTATTGTCTACGTAAATTCTTCACTTTAGTTGAAGAACTTTTTCATATTCAAATTACTTCTCTGGAACGACTGCAACACGTGCATTGTATAAAATTTTCACAAGCAGATGCGAGTCATCATAAAAGTGATTTAACAAAATTTATATAAATTTATGGGAAGTCCGAGAGAAATCTGATGATTATTTATCTTGTAATTCTTATTAACTCATTGAGCAAATCTCTTAGATACATATTTTGTACATATATGAATCAATTCTTACTTTTTACAATACCCTGTATCACTAATTCTTAGCTTTAGCACTGAACCCAAGTACACTGATCGTTACTACACTGAATTATTAAGATATACAAGACATTAACACGTCCCTCCCTTGGGAGATTTTGCATAGGACTGGAAACAAATGTAGAGCTTGTTTACTATATATTACAACTTTTCATTCTCTGGGTAGATACTCTTGCACTATCATATCTAGTTATATAGAAATACCTTCTAGATTCTTAACGAAACATTGTCAGATACTCCTTTTTATAAGTGTCATTTTATCATATATATTGATTTACTGTACCTTTGTAAACGGGATTATATTATATTTAGAGACCTAACTGAAAAAAGTTATATTGTACTGTATTTATTGTCTGGTATTACATGTAGAGCATGCCTTCGTTTTGTTCCATAGCCTCGACAAATCTAAGGTCATACTAGAGCTGACAGTATAACAAAAACATGATATTTGGGAAGAATTGGTTTATCAGTCCATTGCAAAGGTTGTGAGCAAATGACTTCACATTTCCTGGTGATAGTGGTCCTTGGCCCAATACAGAGGTACAAAACTCTTTTAATCTACATTCTATGAGTAGAGACTTTTATGATTATGTGACTTCATGCTGTGTGCATTCAATTATTCATATGACAACTTTATATAATAACGTTTTAAGTATTTTCTATTAACTGAACTGTAAAGACAAAGATAAGAAATATTGCATAAATTTTTATATACTGTAGTATGATGTCTATAGTGCCTTTAGCATCATGTACATGACTGTGTGGCACGAATTGCAAATTTTTTTTTTCAAACTTTGTTTAACGTTTCTTAATTTATGTACTTGACTGACGCTAGAGTGTTCAATAAATTAATCATCAACAACATTCTCTTGAGATCAGTTTGCAACCTTTTTCACCCATTCTCTAAAAGCAGTTACTTTTATTTTTCTTTAATTAAACCTTTGTATGTCATAGAAAATAAAATTTGTTTATACATCGTACAAATTATTTAAACAAATAGCTATAAAAAAATTTCATTTTTGCTGAGGAGCCTAGAGATAATAGTCTGGAATTTCCTGTACACTCAGTTTTGTACATTATTGACAAATATCCACATAAGAAACTGTATACGCTTCTACACAGTCAATGTGTGAAGAATAAATAGGGTGCATATTCAGTATATAATGTAATATTCTTTGACAACTAACCTTACGTCTGAAACTAGCACAATATTTGTAAAAGGGAAAGGATTATTGCATTAAAATTCCTACCATCAAAGTAAAATTTAATTATTTTCACATGGTTTCGACAGAGTGGATACAGGACAGTACTCCGATATGGTTGACTCTTCAACTAGAGGTGATAATTTGAAGCTTGTAAGAAAATATCTTTGCAGGTTATAAGGATGTACTTTTTTAGTGTAAGCATGGTTGAATTATCAAATTTAGTTAAGTAAATATATGTCAATACAAAGAATTTGTGGATTCTTCGTGAATACAATGTTAAACTCTCTTCACTTTAGAATGTGTATGTTTTGTAAGAATAGTATTTGTTAAAACAGTCTCCCTATGAGTGTTCTACTAATAATACATACAATAATAACTCACGTTTGAAATAATACTTACAATCTGGGCTTATCCTTATCGTGATGTCAATACTAAGAGCTAAATCCACTGTGCTTGAATTGCCATCATGAAACATAAGTGACCTTTTAAAAGAGTTCAGGAGCAACTGAATCTATCGATAGCTATATATAAGAGCCATAATTCCCTTTTTAAGGGGAAAGGTTGAGTTAAAGCAGAAACTTGACCCTTTAAGAGAAGAAATATATAGGAGGGGATTCTCAGTTGCCTTGTTCACCCCATTCAGTCAAATTCTACAACACATAGGAGATGACAGTGGTGTTATTTTTGCCCACTGCTCAGGGGGTGCTAGAGAAATTGAATACCCTTAGGTATTTCACGTATGGGGTATTCTTACAGCCTTCTTATTTTAATCAGTGGGTGACCCATAATGAATGCTAAAAATAGTGCTTATAAAGTTCAGTTTCTCTGGGCCTAAGCTATGACTTCAGATGTCAAGATGCTAGTGGAACACTGGTTGCATTGCAAAAATGGGCAAAATAATAACCTTATCAAGAAATGGTAAAAGACTCATTGGTATATTTTTTGCAAATTAAATTATACTCTTGGTCACACACATCCAACGATTAACAATGCATGTGCTAATGTGTGAATAATCATGCATACTTAATATGAAATGCACGGGCATGATTGCCATGTATAGGTGCTTAAAAAAAAATAAATCGCTGTAAAAGAAACATCCTGTCTCTAGGTACTTTCACAGACATCATGAAAATAAACACCTAAACCTCTTATTAACAAAATACACTGTCATGACACATATTCGTCCTAAGAAAGAAGGTTTCTGATTATCGTTACAACTGGTTATCAAGGATTAAACGTGGCCATAGTTCCTTAGCTCTTTTAGGGAGCTTAATTTTGGAGTCCTTTCGTAATGACTTTAGATTAAGAAGCCAGTACTTCCCTTCTTTTAATTGTTGCTACCAAATCACAATAAATATGCTCTCAAGAAAACAAATTCGACGGTTTTTGTTAAGGTATATTGCTTAACTAAACTTCAACTGATTTAATGACTATTATTCCCAGGGAACATACTCATAATCATTCCCATTGGCCAATTATAATTATAAGAATCTAAAAGAGCAATCTCGCCTACATTTAACTTGTGAAAACTTACAAAATTTTTAGTCCAATAACATTTGTAAGTGCAAGAAGGTAATACAAAAATATAAAACTTCATACAGGTGATCAATATATTGCGGTTTTTACCTATCTCTTACTCAGTACTCTGTATCCATACAAGTTACATCCAGTACATCAGAATTTATTGAAGATGGTGATATTTAAATGTTTCTTCCTTATAGAAGCATTGTAGGTGGTAAGGTACTGCATAACAGATCTATATCATCAGGAACTGTATCAAATTACCGAGAGAAATTTTAAAGTGGACTAACACCTTGTGCGAGATACTTTTTGCTTTCCAATTAGTCATTCATTTGCTGGGGAGCTCTAAGAATGAATAGATGGTTTTTTTAAATCCTTCAAAAATCCTGGAGGCACTAGTGAAATCTGTAGCATTATCTGATATAAACAATTATGGATATAAATGCCTTAGTATGCACTTCCAACAATAGAAAAGTCACAATAGGAATATTCTTGGCTAATTCAAGGTGAATAAGTCCTTTGGTTAATTATGCAGTCTAAACCAAAAGTTTGCATTCACTCAATTAGGATTAACCTTTCTTGAGAAAAGGGTTGGAGGGCCTGGTTAACTATATGATTTTCCTTAGACTTTCTTGCAAGGTAATCATCTTTTCAAGATTATGTTTATACATAGTCTTCCTATAAGAATTGAGAATTGTGGTCTTGTTTCTCTTAAGAGTTTAATGAATAATACCATGAACTCCATTCTCTAGGGATTTTGAGAACAATCAGTTAGATGATGTATGCTTTTGGCATTATTAGGGCTGAGCAAGAGTTTGAATTTGCTGGAATAGAATTTCCATACCGAACTCAACGGCAACATAGTCCTTTGTTGTAAATATATAGTATAATTGACCAATCATGTGTCACTGTCCTTATCAAAGAATGAGCTCAAGGAAACGCTGTTCCTAAAATGACCCGATACACAGGTACTCCATACTCAGTTAGCCAAGATAAAGAATGGAATATCCTTAAAAATAGGCAAAGAGTTGCCTCACAAACCATCCAATGGATCCTGGACCTCTTGGTTGTCATTATCTGATAAATCTTCCATTAAATAATCTAAATTCACCTGTTCAGGAATTAGGCTTTCGAAGTTGTTGCTCTCTTGTGTGTCACCAACACCTTTTAAGACATTTACTTTTTCCCTTCTTTCATTACATTCATATTCAGGTAAATCTATTTCCTCTTTAATGCTAATAAACTCGTCTACGACATCCATCTTTGGTGAACAAACTGCCGAATCTTTTTCCTGCTTTCTACTACAGAGATCTGAAGAAATCTCAGGATCGTCTTTAACAGCCTGGACATAAGATGAGCAAGTTTCATCACATTCTAGAGGTTTTAAAGCCCCAGATAATTCATAATTTTTTGAACAATTATTATGAACTGCACTCATAACAGGAGCTTCATCATTTCCTGAAGATGTAAAGTTAGGCATATCCAAATTCTTTTGGGAACCAAGTTTTCTGCCTTCATTATGTATTTTCATGTGTTTGTTCAGGAGGGTAAAATGTGTAAATTCTCTCCCACATTCAGAACAAGTATATGGATTCTCAAGTGTGTGTGTTCTCAAATGCTTTTGCAGTGTAAATTTCCTTGCAAAGCCTTGACCACATTCCAAGCATTTAAAGGGTCTTTCTTTTGTATGTACACTCATGTGGAGAGTGACAGAGCTTGACTGAGTAAAGCCTTTGCCACATAAAGGACAAGCATAAGGTCTTTCTTGAATATGTGATCTCATATGGACATTTAGAGTAGATTTCGTATAAAAACTCTTCCCACATGTAGCACAAGTATAAGGTTTTTCAAGACTGTGTATTCTCATATGATTGCGAAGATTAAGATTCCTGACAAACCCCTGACCACATTCCAGGCATTTAAAGGGTTTTAAGCCAAGATGAGTTTTTAGGTGACTAGTAAGAACACGTTTCTGTTTAAAACTTTTGTTGCACTTCTTACATACGAAGGGTTTTTCATTCGTATGAATTCTTTTATGGGCATTCAGAGTGTCTTGTCGACTGAACTCCCTTCCGCATTCAGAACATAAAAATGGCTTCTCTTTGGTATGAACCCTCAAATGTAGAATAAGATTTTTCTTTTGGCAAAAACCGTTTCCACATTCCGAACATAGAAATGGCTTTTCTTTGGTATGAACCATCATATGTCGGTAAAGATTTCCATTTTGATTAAACCTCTTTTCACATATGTTGCACGAGTATGGCTTTTCTTGCGTATGCACTCTTAAGTGCTGTTTTAGAAGGTAACTACGACCAAAGGATTTGCCACAATCAGTACAGGCAAAGGATTTTTCTTTAGATTTCACACAGACAACTGAAGATGGAGTGTTCTCTACTCTACTACTCTCACTTAATTCTTCCATGTTCATTGCAAAGTTGACTAAATGTCCTAGGGGAGATTGAAGATATTCTTTTATATGTAGAGACAGTACATAAAGACTATAAGAGATACTAAAGTTTGTATTCTATTTTCAAACTAATATGTCATATAATGTGTTTCATGCTACAGCCTTCTTACTCAGCTGAGGTTGCCGAGTGATAACGCTTGTGAGTTTAATTTGTCAGGTCGTAGGTTCAAGGCTCGCCACTGTCTGAGGTTAGGAAGAGCATTCACTCAGGCTAATGTTCGCATTTGCCAAACCCAAAATCCTTCAAAAGAAGGCACCGTCCTAGCCCTTACTAGATAAGGGAGTCCGTGATGTAAAACCAAACCCAAAATCCTTCAAAAGAAGGCACCGTCCTAGCCCTTACTAGATAAGGGAGTCCGTAATGTAAAACCAATCACAGTGTTCCTACTATTCAATATAAACTTGAGATTTTACATATGGAAGAATCAATGCCATTTGTTTCTGTAATACTGTATAAGAGGATAAGCCCAAACATAGCAATGCCAAGATCACAATAACTAAAACATCATGTAATTTGAAGCACACAGTTCGATATGTATCATTACACACATCTCTTTATCTTCTGAAAAATCTGCTGAAGGTTACATATAATTACACTATAAATAGCTGTATCTTCAAATATTCACAAGAAAAAATTCCTCAACTTCAGTATATCTTCCTTTTGGACACTGTTTTTTACAATTGTTAATTGATGTAAAGGCATGTTGATTACATCTCTCAATCATAAATCTTCTGCAGATCTGGAAAAGAAAAAGATGATTAAATTTAATTGCTAAATGAGCCAATGATTACAACACTTCCTCATTGCAATTTATTAGCTTACTAATTATCACCATGTTAGAGAAGTAAGCACCACGACATACCACGAAAACTGTAAATCAGCAAACTTCCACTTGAGAAACAACAATTCCTAATGTTTATAAAGCTTAAATTTATTTGGAAATAAAAGAAGTAATCCAGTTAAAGCTACTTGAAGTTACACCAAACTAAATCTATGATTCAGGAATGTATCGCGATAACACAAAAGTGTACTTTGCTGTACAGATGGATTTATTCATTAAAAATCTCTTCCAAATAAGCAAAACTATAGTTTCTTTGACAATTATCAGAAATAACTTCTAAACTGATAATAAATCCGATGTTCTCAAATGAATGGAGCTAATATGATATGCTTCGAATTGCTGATAAGTTCAGAGAATGACTGAGTTGAGAGAGAAAACAAATACACTTACCAGCATACTTACCTCAGTCTACACAGAATAAAACAATGCTTCCACATCATGTGATGGCCATGTTGGAACTGAGCTGGAGTATGAAAATAATCATCAGAGATATGACTATGTGATGGAAGGAGAAAGCTGATTGGCTCTTAAGTTGATTACACACAAGTGGCCAGCGACCGACTAAGAGAGGCACATGTGCATTGAAAAGTGACATCAAAACAATGAGACCCAATGGTTTGTAGAATCTTTCTGTGCACTGGTGAGCAATAACAATAGAATCTGAAAAATATTCTTGGTCATACCCGGATCCTACATACCTCTAATAAATTTGTGCAAAAAAGTGAAATATAATTATATGAAAGTTCGTTACAGTAAAATACATTGTCATTTTCAATATAAAATGGGTGGTAAAGTACAGAAGCTCCCCTACTTACGAACAACCAAGTTACGAACCCTCAAAGATAAGAAAAAAAATTGCCCATTATCTGCCCATGTATTAATGTATGTATTACTGTACTGTACTGCATTAAAATTCATTAATACTATATACTTTATCTTTAATGTAGTACCTAAGTGTCTTTAGCCTATGTACTGTACAGTACTGCACATGTATGTATTGTAAAGAACTTTTTTTTACCTAAACGCAACTTATGAACAATTCTATTTACGAACGGACTTCTGGAACCTACATCATTCGTAAGTTGGGGATTGTCTGTATTTACATATTAAGTTTTCAAAGACTAAAATTTGACAACATAAGGATATGTGGGGATTAAGATTTATATAGTTTTGCTGCAGAACAATATATATTTATCCTACATGCGTCCATGGGTGTATTGGTGACATGTAAATTGGAAAATATTAAAAAATACTGTAGCCATTGCCTGGGATACGAACCAAGGACACAAGGTCAATGTGCAAACATGGTATCAGAAAAAATAAAAGTATTCGGACGTTTGTGCTCGTCTTAATTTTATGATCCCGATCGCTTGCTCTTCTTCTGAGTGAGATATTATCGATGTACCTTTTCTGTATGGCATAGATATCAGAAAAGCAATTATTTAGCACACAAAAACATTGTAATGTTAAGTTTAATGAACAGAAATGATAACAAATCCTTTTAACACGCTCTTACATGCTCACAAAATAGCAATCAATTAATGAATACAACAAGAAAACCATCCTTGTGGATTGATGATATATTATATGTGATAAATTCATATCCTAAATCTTGTCTAGTAAGAAATTAGTTACAACAGCTGTAGTTACATTAGATATAATTTTTGGAATTGTTAAATTCATTTAATCTGCCCGTTTACCCAGTGGATAACCCAAAGAGGGTTGTGTGGGGGGGGGATTTTGGCAACTCTCCATCCTCAAGGAGCTAAGAGGAGTAACTGAATCATGCTTGGTTCTGATAAATGTTTGTGGACTAACTCAGCCACCCCTCTTAGAAAGGGGTGTGCAGCCACTGCATACATATGCACGTATGTATTTGGCTTTCAATACGAAAGACAATGATCTTTTTCAGGTTTGTGTGGGATGCAAAGCTTTGTCACTAGATGATATTAATTTTTAGTTAAAACACAAGATATGGATTCACGAGATATAGGTGATAAAAGTGAGGTATAAAGTGATTATAAGGCTAAATTAACCTTATTATCTCATCTAACTAGTAACTGACCTATGCTAAGCGGCAAAGTGGGAGCAACTGATTAAAGGGGTAGTTTACAGTTTAGAGGGGATGCCGCTCAATGACCTCATCCCTCCACTCAGGTAAGTAGTTTGACTGAAGGTTAGGTGGGTATTTTTAGTTAGGATAGTAAGATGGGGGGTCCCAGGGGGGCTTCGAGAGGTTAGGTAAGTATTTTTAGTTAGGATAGAAAATTGTTTCGTATGCCTATTGTCACCAATTTTTGTTGTGTGTTCATCCGCCAGTTCTCTAGTCAGGGCCTATCGCCATCTATTGGTAGGTTTTGAACATTGGTATGCCCCGCTAAACTGTAGGTGTTCCGATTAAAGTCTAATACACCCATCCGATATTCAGTGGCAACTTCACAGTAGAGGAGCTTTGGATATACACTCTTTTAAGTATAATAAATCTATTATGTAGTCACCACTTAATAATAAGGGTGGGCATGTGTGGAATTTGAAAATGCCCTGATTAAGGGTAACTGCTCAGGGATGATTATGCAATTTCACTCATTGACGATGACCAACATAACTTTGTGTGACCCAAGAGAAAGAATGGAATGCTTATATGTTTCTATAATATTTCTATGATAACATGTATATGTCCGTGATTACTGATTGTATGTTAGCAATGGAGAAAAAGAAATCTACCTGACGACTGAACAAGCTTACGTCAACATCCGATACAGATGCAAAGGGATTTGATGGGGGAAGGGAATAATAACAAAGATCTTCTTCTTTCTATATATGTAGGATACGAGTAATCAAAACAAAAACTTCTTCTTCTAGGACTGTGTAGGACACAAGGCTGATCAATAATTGCTAATATATTGTTATTTAGATATTGTAGTGAAAAAGACGTCAAAGAAAGAAAAAAAATTATAAAGAGAATTTGTAGAAAAAGAAATCAAATAATAAAAACCGTGCAAGCAATCAAACAAAGCAAGCCAAGACTTGGGAGCCGTTGCAAAAAGCATATCCCACCCAGCTTATACTACTACAACTATACTATATCAGATTTCATCTCAGCTGTTAAAAGAAAAATGAAAAAGAACAATGACAATAATGAACTATTCGTGACATAAGTAAAAATAAACACGTGAGTAAATTAACATGAAAATAGATATTGCAATAAATAAATAAATAAATAAATAAATAAATAAATAAATAGATAACAGTGAAAACAACTTTTTGAAATGTATACACTCCAAGGAAATCCAGAATTCTTTTTTCCAATTTCACCTGATTAATGCTACCTTGAGCAAAATTCTAATGATAATTTGTGTGAAACTAGCTGAATGAAGTATTTCTTTGGTGAATATCCTTCTTCTTGACTCAAGAAATTCACAAAGGGGCATTTCTATAAAAATAAAAAATAATATATATATATATATATATATATATATATATATATATATATATATATATGTATATATATATATATATATATATATATATATATATATATATATATATATATATATATATATATATATATATATATATATATATATATATATATATATATATATATATATATAACTTGTCTTGGAGGAATCACATAATCCAAATTTCTAAATCTTCATCCAAAAAATTGGGGGTTTTGTTTCGTTTTCGTTATTACTTTTCCTCATTGCAGTTACTTAAAATTTACAAAGGTCTTATCCGCCCCTGCTTAGAATACTGCTCACACATCTGGGGTGCTTCTTCCTTTACTTATCTTCTTGATAGGGTTGAATCTAAGGCAGTCAGACTCATTAATGATCCTTCTCTTACTTCTAACCTGGATTCTCTCTCTCCTCGCCGTAAGGTATCTTCCCTTTTGTTATTCTGTCGCTACTACTTCCATCGCTGCTCTGATGAGTTGGCGAGTTGCATCCCTCCTCCACTGCCGAGGCCGTGTAACACTCGCCAAGCGGCCTTATCTAACAGGCACTGTGTGGAGATTTGTAGCTCGCAGATTGGTCGGTGCAGCGACTGCTTCTTCCCATCTACCTCCAGACTCTGGAACTCTTTTCCTCCTTCTGTCTTTCCTAACTCTTATGACCTTTCATCCTTCAAAAAGCAGTTCTATCGTCATCTCAGAGCCTAGTCCTCCATATCTCTGGGTCCTCTTTACTTTGACTGTTTTTTTCTGTCTGTCCTTTTCCTTTGTGTGACATTACCTCATCTCTGCCTTGCCCTTAACCTTTTTCTTTACCTTCGTCTTGGTGTTTTCTCGTGCCCGGGCCTTTGTTGATGAAGGCAGTTTCTGCCTGTCCCGGTGTCACTCTTAAAAAAAAAAAAAAAAAAAAAAAAAAAATATATATATATATATATATATATATATATATATATATATATATATATATATATATATATATTTATATATATATATATATATATATATATATATATATATATATATATATATATATATATATATATATATATATATATATATATATATATGTATATATATGTATATATATATATATATATATATATATATATATATATATATATATATATATATATATATATATATATATATATATATATATATATATATATATATATATATATATATATATATATATATATATATATATATATATATATATATATATATATATATATATATATATATATATATATATATGAATCATTTTTTACCCCGACCGGGACTCGAACCAACTTATATATATATATATATATATATATATATATATATATATATATATATATATATATATATATATATATATATATATATATATATATATATATATATATATATATATATATATATATATATATGCTTGTATATAATATTGTTAATAACTATTTTGCTTCAGCTTTGTATTCGTTATTTGATATATTATTAATATTGTATTAACGTAGATTCACGTCAAACATAACATTGACTCAGCTTTACTGAAGTTTGCGGTAGCCATTAATATTTTCGAACTTTTTCCGGTCTAATTTTTCGGTGACTTTTTTTTAAACGTTTTGTGAGTGCAAATATATCCCTAATGGAGATATAATATATAGGGTTGATGTATTTATAATCTTGTGAAACTTCCAATATATAAACGTACGGGAATGACGTGAAATTGTGACGTAAATAATGAAGTTAACTTTCGACAGATAATTGATGAGTTTATTTGTCGTCATTTTTATGTATTTTATTAATGTCATTATTTTAGTGTTAGTTATTACATATATTACCGCCGTATTATACTTGGAATTCATGATGAATATGGGACTTGGCTGTACAAAATATTAAAGTATAAAAACTTAAAAATAACCTAGTATAACTAAAAAATTAATACCTATTAAAATTTAAGGTCCCAATTCTTTAAAAGCTTTCTTCCTTAGTAAGGTTTATGTTGTTGAAAAAAAAAATAGTAATTTGGTTAGAAAATTAATAGCATTTGGATGGAGGTAGACAGCATAACTCTCCCAAAAACCACAAATAGTCTATATCTTGTGTTATTTTTATATATTAATTTACCCATGTTATTATTTTTATTTTCGTGTTTGATTAGTTTGTAAAATATTTACTATTGACCTCTTCTCAATTACATGTTTTTTTCAATGAACGTGACCTTCTGAACCGTCGGAAGTTTGTTGCTGACCTGACCTAGCCTAAACTAACCCAACGTGAAAAACAGTAATATACCACAGTTTTCAAGGTTATAGTTATTCAAAAACATTAAATATCATAATTGAAAATTTGTATCACTATTTTTTTAGGTCAGGTTAGCATACATTTTCTGACGGTTTTCAAGGTCTCATTCCAAAAAAGCACTTCAAAAACCATAGGAAAAACGTGGTTTTCACCTCCAAATTGAGACGGGTGCCGTTGTAAAAATTTACTTATAGTTTTTTCTCACCTTTCGTAGTATTTAATGAGTATCCAACAAAGTTTTAAAACTGGATGTCAACATAGGATTTTTTTTCTTTATTTTGGAGATGCTTCCGTGTCATGTGCTTTTAATAGTGCTGTTGAAAAGCGGTTATACTTATAATACATTCTCGTAAGATATTGATATTGATTTCAAGGTGGGTGGGGTAATATATATATATATATATATATATATATATATATATATATATATATATATATATATATATTCAAATAAGCACATTACCATATGTAAAAAGCATGAATAATTTTTTACCTCGACTGGGACTTGAACCTTGGACACATAATTACTGTGCCAAGGCGCTACAAACTACACCACAGAAGGTATAAGAGGGAAACAAACCTTACAGCTGTATCTGCTATACTAGGAATGAACACATTCTATCTAATGGCACTCTGATTCATATATATATATATATATATATATATATATATATATATATATATATATATATATATATATATATATATATATAGTAAGGAAGCCCATCAGTGAAACAAAATTTATAAAACCTTCTCAAAATACAATGGCAAGAGGTACAACTCGTTGTTTTATTTAATGGGCTTTTCCTACCATATATATATATATATATATATATATATATATATATATATATATATATATATATATATATATATATATATATATATATATATATATATATATATATATATATATATATATATATATATATATATATATATATATATATATATATATATAAAGACACTTCACATAGAATTCAGGGGAGATGGAGTTTCTTATTAAAGTAATATTTCACAAATGCTACTTTGATGTTTGTTTGGTATTCACCCCCCCCTACTTAATGAAAATCCCATGAAATTTATAATAATATTAGGTTAGGTTTTGTCAGGTTAGTTTATGAAGCGACCTAATGACTAATATTTTGGTAAATGTTTATGTTTCACAACCGAGTTAGGAAAAGATATGAACTGCATTATAAAGTTAGGTTTTGTTAGGTTAGGTTAGGGTATGCTAGTCTAGTTCAAATATAATTACCCGACAAGTTGATAATTGTCTCTTTTTTAAACTGTTTCAGATTTTTTTTTTTTATAATAATATTTTCCCAGAATTTATTTGGGTGTGAAAGTAAACATTTACCAGATCTCATTTTTTTTTTATTATTAGGTTAGGTTTGCTTATCTTAGCTTAGTTAAGTATAAACCTAGGCTAGGAACGAGTTGATAATTGAAATAAATTTTTTTTAGCTGCTTTAAATGTTTTTTCAATGTGTTATATTTCCATTTCACTTGCGTAGGGTGTGAAAGTAAACATTTACAGTGTGCTTTAATTATATTGTCTCGTACTGTTATCTCTCATTGCAGCAGTCATTGTATTTTTTTTAATAAGTTTAATGGTGTATAGTTTATTCAGGTTACGTTGACATGAAATCGTGGTCGTTGAGAAAGCACAGGTACAACTTCACAGGTTAGGTTAGTTTAAGTAGGCAGCTTAGGTTAGGTTTGACTTTTTGTTGTGACTTTGTTCCTGTTACTTTTTTACCTGTGCCTCTTTTACCAGAATTCCATGAAATAGACTAGCCTAGCCAAGCCTAGCCAGGGTATATACTGTATTTTATGAAAAAAAATCATGTTTATGTTTGAATGATTGATTTGTTCATGTTACTGTATAAAATATGGTAAAAGATGTAATGAACATAAAAACATAAAGGTAGGCTATATTTCTTGATAAAAATGAAGAATCGATGTACCTAGAAGTGGTAATTGAGCCATAAATATCGCAAATTCACACTAAACGCCATAAGTAATTACTTTAATCTGAAAATAGCTGTGCCTGAATTCACCGACCCAAGGGTTTAGATAATGTTAGATGTTAGTCATGAAATCGATTAAATTTCCTTTAATCTTGTATAGAAAATAGACTCTTGTTAAGTGGAGCTCTCACTTAGCTATCATATTGTTGACATTTCTTTTATCAAGTAAATAAAAAGGAAATAAATTATTAGTCAAAGGTTATTTATTTTAGTTTTGAGTACGTGGTGTACTGTACATCTCCTCGAAGATATTTACAGTTATAAAAATATATGGGGCTGCTATACTTATCTTCAATATTCATTTGATATTAAACACTTTCTTTTGTTTTTATCTTTTTTTTCTGCGGCTTAATCTTACTTTCATGTGGAGTCGTTGTTTTTAACTAGACCCTTCCATTCACCTTTGGCTACAATATCTTCCATTCTCAGTATTTCTGTCTTTATCTTCCTGGATGCTGTCCATCAATCATCATCATCATCATCATCATCAATATCTTCTTCTTCTTCTTCTTATACTTCTAGCTGATAACATATTTCAAACTTGAAAGTACTTCATGAGTGCTAATATGTGTGAGCTATCATAAAATTTCCATTACAGCATGCGGTCTACTGTCAGTTTTCTGATATAGTGTGTAAAGTTGTTAAGTTGTAAGCATCCATTATTAAGTTTATATTTATAAGCTAACCCAACCCTGTGTTAAGTTGAATCAACTGAAGGCTTTGAACTTAAATAGAACTGGCCATTACAGCTCGATTTTAACTCCTACCTCAGGCACTGCTCTTCTCCTAGGCTTATATCTACACCGAACATTTTGATATTCGTTACACATCTCTTATTAGCCCTTCACATATGACAAGTAACAACACTCCCCATCTGTTTAACATTGCTTGCTTTGTAATTTTGGTGTCCGGGCCCGATGAGTGTCACTCTGAAAAGTAATATCCTATGCTTACTTTGAAAAGTGCATTGTGGTTTAGAACAGAACACAAACATGGTGGTAGACCTCTTGCACTAATAACACCATTTATTCATAATACCTGTTGTAGTCACCGTGGCTCAAGCAGTAGCATCCGCGACTCTGAGGCGTCAGGTCGAGGGTTTGCGCCCCGTCATCTTCTGAGGTTAGCAAGGGCATGCACTTAGGGTAAGGATTACATCTGTCAAAACAAGTCTTTCGCAAGAAGGCAACCATCCTAGCCCTTGGTAGAAAAGGGAGTCCGTGACATAAAACCGGAACATTCATAACACCTGTTCTTGAGTGCAGGTGGATTCCACTTTCACACTTGGTCAATAGGTTCCTGGATCCTGTACATAACAGCATCCACGAGTGGAACAATAGTGATTGGGATATGATGAACTGTAATAAATATTCAAGAAAATAATTTATGTCATGGTTTTCACGTGCTCATTTGTTTCAATGACATTGGAAGGTTATATGTGGGTGAAATTCTCAAGGACATCACAGAGAAAAGGGTGTGATTACCTAATTGTGCTTACGGGAAAGAGCCCAAAGCTCGTATCTTCCCGTCTCCTGATCGGTTCTATTTTGTACTTAGTGATACTTATCATACCTGTCCTTAAAACTATGGATTGAGATAGCATTATCTACCTCCTCGCTTAGCGAATTCCAATTATCAACTACTCTTACACTGAAAAAGTATTTCCTTACATCCTGCAAAGAAGTTTTATTACGAAGCTTCAAACTATGACCTCTAGTTCTGAAGCCAGCCATATCTAAATATCGATCTCCATCCACTCTATCATAACCATGAAGGAATTTAAAGACTGTTACCGTATCCCCCCTCAATCATCTAGCTTCGAGTGATGGTAAGTCTAATTCCCTCAGCCTCTTATCATAACTGAGAGTGTGTATTTCTGGCACTAGTTTCGTGGCAGTCTTTGAACTTTTTCAAGATTAGCTATGTGATTTTTCAAGTGCGGATTCCAAAAGGGGGCTGCATATTCGAGTTTTGGCCTCACATAGGTTACATAAATATTTCTGAACATTTCCTTGTCCATGTGCCTGAAGGATACCCTTACATTTGATAAGAATGCATATGCTGCCCTTACTATGCCATTTATATGTATTTCTGGAGACAAATCTGCCTGTATGTTTACTCCTAGATCTCTCTCATTTTCTGTCTCTTGAAGTTGTACTCCAGCCACCGAGTAGTCTAGCTTGGGCCTTCTTGCACTTGTACCCATTCTCATTACTTTACATTTTGAAGTATTGAATTTCATTAGCCACTTTTCTGACCACTCATGCAGACTATTTAGGTCTTCCTGAAACTCTCTACCATTGTTCTCATTTCCTACTTTCTTCACAATCTTTGCATCATCTGCAAACATATTCATGAATGAATTTACAGACTCTGGTAGGTGATTTACATATACAAGGAACAAAAGTGGCCCTAAACCTGAACCCTGTGGAACTCCACTACTAACTCTTCTCCATTCAGACACTGAGTGTCTTACTCTAACCCTCTGTTCCCTTCCTTCTAAGTAAGTTTTTATCCATTCCAAAACGTTTCCACCTATTCTAGCCATTGCTTGCAGCTTCCTAATAAGTCTCCCATGTGTGATTACCTAATTGTGATTACCTAATTGTGTTTACGGGAAAGAGCCCAAAGCTCGTATCTTCCCGTCTCCTGATCTGTTCCATTTTATACTTAGTGATACTTATCATACCTGTCCTTAAAACTATGGATTGAGATAGCATTAACTACCTCCTCGCTTAGCGAATTCCAATTATCAACTACTCTTACACTGAAAAAGTATTTCCTTACATTTCTGCGAAGAAGTTTTCTTACGAAGCTTCAAACTGTGACCTCTAGTTCTAGAGCCAGCCATATCAAAATATCGATCCCTATCCACTCTATCATAACCATGAAGGAATTTAAAGACTGTCACCATATCCCCCCTCACTCTTCTAGCTTCGAGTGATGGTAAGTCTAATTCCCTCAGCCTCTCATCATAACTGAGATTGCGTATTTCTGGCACCAGTTTCGTGGCATGTCTTTGAACTTTTTCAAGCTTAGCTATGTGCTTTTTCAAGTGCGGATTCCAAAAGGGGGCTGCATATTCGAGTTTTGGCCTCACATAGGTTACATAAATATTTCTGAACATTTCCTTGTCCATGTGCCTGAAGGCTACCCTTACATTTGATAAGAATGCATATGCTGCCCTTACTATGCCATTTATATATATTTCTGGAGACAAATCTGCCAGTATGTTTACTCCTAGATCTCTCTCATTTTCTGTCTCTTGAAGTTGTACTCCAGCCACCGAGTAGTCAAGCTTGGGCCTTCTTGCACTTGTACCCATTCTCATTACCTTACATACTGAAGTAATGAATTTCATTAGCCACTTTTCTGACCACTCATGCAGACTATTTAGGTCTTCCTGAAACTCTCTACCATTGTTCTCATTTCCTACTTTCTTCACAATCTTTGCATCATCTGCAAACATATTCATGAATGAATTTACAGACTCTGGTAGGTCATTTACATATACAAGGAACAAAAGTGGCCCTAAAACTGAACCCTGTGGAACTCCACTACTAACTCTTCTCCATTCAGACACTGAGTGTCTTACTCTAACCCTCTGTTCCCTTTCTTCTAAGTAAGTTTTTATCCATTCCAAAACATTTCCACCTATTCTAGCCATTGATTGCAGCTTCCTAATAAGTCTCCCATGTGGAACAGTGTCAAACGCTTTCTGGAAGTCTAGGAATATGCAATCTGCCCAGCCCTCTCTTTCATGTAAGATTTGGCTTACCTCATCATAAAATTCTAATAAGTTTGTTACTGTTGATCTACCTTCTCTGAAGCCATGTTGCCTCACTGACAAAAAGTTGAAGGATTCCAAGTGAAGAGAGATATGTTTCCTTAGTAGTTTCTCCATAACTTTGCAAACTATGCTGGTCAAGGAAACTGGTCTATAGTTCAGAGCCGTATCCCTCCCTCCCTTTTTGAAGATAGGTATCACATTTGCTTGTTTCCAGCATCTTGGAATCTCCCCCGACTCCAGTGACTCCTTAAATATGATACTTAGTGCCACTGATATTGTGTTTGCGCATTTTTTAAGCACATGAGGGGATATGTCATCAGGATCTGTAGCTTTATGAACATCTAAATCCATAAGCGCTTTGCATACCTCTGTGGCTGTAAGGTTGATGTTCTCTAATACCGGCCCTTGAGCTTCTATCACTGCAATCTGAGGGGGTGGGGTATTTTCTATTGTAAATACTGACTGAAACTCCTTGTTTAATTCTTTACAGATCTCTTCATCCGTCTCGGTGATGCTTTCATCCGCTCTCTTTAGCCTTAAAACCTGTTCTTTTACCTTCAGTTTTCCTCTGATAAAGCTGTGGAAAAGCTTGGGATTTTCTTTAGCCTTCCTGGTGATGTCCCTCTCATAGTCTCTCTCTGCCTCTCTCCTTTTACTTAGGTAGTCATTTCTTGCTCTTTTGTAGGTTTGCCAGGCATTTATGTTTTTTCTCCTCCTATACCTTTTCCAGCATTTGTCTCTCCACTCCTTAGCTCTTTTACACCCATTATCGAACCATTTCTCTCTGGCATGAATTACACCTACTTTGGTGACAGGTATGCAGCAATCTACTATCTTTCCATATTTCTCACAAAAGATGTCATACATTTCTTGTACAGATTTGTTGTAAAATATGGTTCTCCAGTCAATAACTGCAAAAAGCTCATTCATTTTGATGTAATCTCCTTTCCGATAGTTCCTCCTCATGTCCTCAGTGCCTCTACTCTCAGGAAGAATATCTTCAGTGATATACTCCATCAACAACACACAGTGGTCACTCTTTCCAATTGGTGGTTCATACTCAATTTTTTCAATATCCAACACATTATCTGTGACCACTAGATCAAGTAGTGATGGTTCATCCCCACCCCTGGCCCTTGTTGGTTCCATTACATGTTGGTGTAGGAAATTCCCTTGTACGCAATCTAGGAATCTTGCCCCGAATGAGTCCTCACCACTGTGTGGGTCAAGATTTATCCAATCTATCTCTTTATGATTAAAGTCTCCCATAATCAAAATCCTACATTTTTTTCCCGTGCCATGTTAACAACTGAGTTTATGACTTCAATAGTACCTATATGACTTTCCTCATAAACTTCAAACCTATTTTGGTTCCTTGGTGGGTTGTATACAACAGTTATTATAATGCTCTCTGACCCAGTATTTATGCGAGCAACAAGAAATTCCTTGAACTCACTTTTTATAGCCAAGTTTATTTCTTCGACTTGAATCCTTTCACTTATGAGCAGTGCTATCCCTCCACCAGTCCTCTAAGCAAATTGTGCTTACGAGACAGAGCCTCATACTCGTAACTCACCGTCTCTGGTCGGTTCCATTTTGTACTTAGTGATACTTATCATACCTGTCCTTAAACCTATGGATTAAGTTAGCATTAACTACCTCCTCCCTTAGCGAATTCCAATTATCAACTACTCTTTTACTGAAAAAGTACTTCCTTACATCCTGCAAAGAAGTTTTCTTACGAAGCTTCAAACTATGATCTCTAGTTCTAGAACCAGCCATATCAAAATATCGATCCCTATCCACTCTGTCATAATCATGAAGGAATTTAAAGACTATCACTATGTCCTCTCTCATGCTTCTAGCTTTGAGTGTTGGTGAGTCTAATTCCGTCAGCCTCACCTCATAACTGAGATTGCGTATTTCTGGCACCAGTTTCGTGGTATGTCTTTGAACTTTTTCCAGCTTAACTACGTGCTTTTTTAGTGTGTGTGTGCGTGTGTAATTATCTAATTGTGACAATTACACACACCACACACATACTTCTCTGTGATGTCCTTGAAATTTTCACCAACATTTAACCTTCACGCATGTGATTACCTAATTGTGATTACCTAATTGTGTTTACGGGAAAGAGCCCAAAGCTCGTATCTTCCCGTCTCCTGATCGGTTCCATTTTATACTTAGTGATACTTATCATACCTGTCCTTAAAACTATGGATTGAGATAGCATTAACTACCTCCTCGCTTAGCGAATTCCAATTATCAACTACTCTTACACTGAAAAAGTATTTCCTTACATCCAGCGAAGAAGTTTTCTTACGAAGCTATGTGTGTTTGTGTTCATGTGTACACATCATGCTCCTGTTCGTCCAGACAGATGTGGGGACTACACACACGGAAAAAAAAAACATATTTAAGCTGGAAAAAGCTAAAAGAGTTGTCTACGAAACTGGTGCCAGAAATACGCAATCTCAGTTATGAGGAGAGGCTAAGAGAATTAGGCTTACCATCACTCGAAGCGAGAAGAATGAGGGGGGATATGGTGACGGTTTTTAAAGTCCTTCATGGATTTAGCAGAGTGGATAGGGATCGATATTTTGATATGGCTGGTACTAAAACTAGAGGTCATAGCTTAAAATTTCGTAAGAAAAATTGTTTTTAGGATGTAAGGAAGTACTTTTGTAGTGTGAGAGTAGTTGATAATCGGGATTCGCTAAACGAGGAGGTAGTTAATGGTAACTAAATCTATAGTTTTAAGGACAAGTATGATAAGTATCACTAAGCACAAAATAGAACCGATCAGGAGACGGGAAGTTACGAGCATGGAGCTCTTACCCGTAAGCACAGTTAGGTAATTACACACGCACGCAATGTGCCTAACTCTCTCTATTCCTCACATCTTATATTAAAAATATGATGATAATTAAAATTAATATTAAAGTAGGAAATAAGAAGGTAAAGATTAATGTAAAAAACAATCTCTGATCACAAGGAGGGCCGTCCATCTTGCTAATCCCCTTATTTAATACGACCCAAATTTACTAATAAACAATAAAGCCCGAAAATAAATAAAAGAAAGATCAAAATGTGATTACCAGAAGCTATTATCAATATAAAGTACCTTTTTTTATTTTCCAAAAAACTCATTAAAAAATTTCAAGAGATTAAAAATAGAATATGGGAGGCAGAGGAAGGGGTTGTCCGAGATCAAAAGATTGTTCAATTTTTATCAAACTAGACAAAGTTCATGATAGAATCTTTCTAAAAATATTTATATAATGAGGATGGGAAGGGAGATGGGGTTAGGGGTGCTTTCAGTAATGGGGTTGGGAGGGATTAAGGGTAGAAGAGGGAAAAAGGGATGGTAAGGGAAAAGTTAATGACCTTAAGAGAAGGGAAGAGATGGAGACTGGGAGGGGGAAGATGGTATTAATTTTGACGTGAGATTTACGTGTGCAGGAGAAAGCTCTCTCTCTCTCTCTCTCTCTCTCTCTCTCTCTCTCTCTCTCTCTCTCTCTCTCTCTCTCTCTCTCTCTCTCTCTCTCTCTATATATATATATATATATATATATATATATATATATATATATATATATATATATATATATATATATATATATCACATACACACACATAGGCAAATACACACACAGACTGCTTTGCATACTTCTGTAATATGATGTGTAATATTCTCTAAATGTAAATACCGAATGAAACTACGACTGTCTCAGTACATCTTCATCTACCTCTGTACATCTTCATCTGCCCCAGTAATGCCTCCGGTAATGTAATCTAATGCTCGTAAAGCTGTTGGCCCCCATGATATACTCCATCGTGTATTTAAAAAATGTATTGCACCATCATCTGAAGTACTTCTCATCATAGTTCAAAAATCGCTGGAGTCTGAGGAGATTCAAAGATGTTGGACACAACGAATATTGTATTTGTCTTCAAAATAGGAAGGAAAAACTTCAACCAGAGCTATAGGAGTGTCTCGTTGACGCGTATAGTGTGCTGAATTTTGGAGAAATGTTTGAGAAAACGTTGTATTTTCTCAATTGGAGTTCTTTAACGTTGTCAGTGAGACGACATGTATGTCGGAGAAATGTTGGTCTGGGAATTGCTGTCAATGGGTTTTCCTACATCCATTTTTGCGTATTCAACTGCAGGAGAGGAACTTCAATAATATGTGAATGGTATAGATGTAGGGGGTGAATGTAATGGTAGAGTTGTATCCAGAATTACATATGAATGGTATAGTAAAGACTATGGTTTCGTGGCATATAAGGTTGACCTTTAAGCATATGAACAGAGATAAGTTCGAAAATATTTGCATGAGTTATGTATGTGATACACCCTTCTAAAGTCCTCACTTGAAAAAGCGTATTGATAAATTAGAGATAGTTCAGAGGCATACTACAAAGCTGGTGACAGACCAATGCAATCGCAGTTATAAGGAAAGGCTGAGGGAGTTAGACTTACAACCATTCGAAGTTAGGAGAAAGATGGGAATATGATAAATGTTTTAACTTCCTTCATGGTTTTGACAGAGTTAATTGGGAGTGATGGTTTGATATGGGCGGCTCTAAAATTAGAGGTCTTGGTTTGAAAAGGACTTTTTATTTATTTATTTATTTATTTTTTTAAACAGTAGGGTAAGTGCTACATGCATTGATACTGTAAGGATAGATATGATAAGTGTCAATGAGTACGAATTGAAACCGACTAGAGACGGGGAATTACAAGCATACAGCTCTTCCTCATGAACACAGTACGAATTCGGTAAATACATACACTCATTATTATAATGGCTAAGCAGATTCCAAAATTATTGGAATCAAAAGATTCCAGTCTCGATTAAAACATCTACAGTTACCATCCACCACCAAACCCCCCCTTCTTCTCTCCCCCTCCCCCGCCCCTTGCAAAATGACGCCAGCAAGCACGTCATTGCAATATGTAAATGAAAAGATGGTATTTATATCCCTCATTTTACCTGTGGTTTTTACAAAGTAAAATTAAAAAGGAATTGCCACGAATACGCGGTATAAAAAAAGGGATTTTATATATATGTCGAAATACTCAGTTCTCTCTCTCTCTCTCTCTCTCTCTCTCTCTCTCTCTCTCTCTCTCTCTCTCTCTCTCTCTCTCTCTCTCTCTCTCTCTCTCTCTCTCTCTTCTCCTGTAGACCTTG